>CM042422.1:11159141-11201641 GCA_023634145.1 Thymallus thymallus
AGATTAAAACCAGTGAGCTATTAGAAATCCAACCCAGCTATGCTGCAAGTGTTTTCCTACCATTGTTGATAGAGAATATTGGTAGAGAACGTGTGATTGTCTGGGGCTGTTTTCATAAAGCGTCTCAGTGTAGGAGTGATGATCTAGGATAAGTATTTCTATATCAACACTCCTACTCTGAGACGCTTTATGGTCCTCATTTCTCTGCAGAGGTGGAGTTGAGAAAATGTGGCTGACTGTGTGTTTAACCCAGGTAAAAGCAAGTCCAACCAGGCCCATCCATGCCATCCAGGTCTTTGTCTGTCTCTCTACCCTTTATCCCCCAGGGCATCATCTCCATATGCTGACCAGTCTGGGGGTCAGGTTACTGGGGTCACAACCTTGCCAGCCTCCACAGGACACCAAGTAGGGCACAGGAAATTAAAGGAAGTGTGTGTGTGTGCGTGGCCTGTGCGTGTGTGTCCTGTCCCCATCTGTCACACTAGAGGTGCATTGTGTGACAGATAACCCACCCACCCCTCCCTGCACCCCTTGGGAAGGAGTTCTGAGTATCTGAGATGAGGAGTGAGGGGTAGGCGTGGCTGGACTCTCACCCCTATTAGCCGCATTTCAGCCCCCTGCTGCACCAGCCCTCTGAGCCAGATGGGATGCCAGTCTCACCCCTCACCTTTGACCCCCCGTGGCAGGGTGACTGATGGGCAGGCCCTATCGCTGTCATCAGCCTTTGTACGCCCTGACGAGCATCTAACACTAGGCTGGGTCTATTAACTGGAGAAATGACTGGCACCTGAGCAATACCCGCTCAATACTATAATACTGGACTACACAATAGTGTGTGAGAGTGTGTGTGTGTGTGATTGTGTGTGAGCTCTTGTTCTGTAGTAGTTGTTGTGATTTAAAAAACACATTGTAATTAAGGATGATAGATCTGCTTGCATCTGAGCAATATGAACGCTATATTTTTACAATACTACTAAACTATAGGCTACCATAACTAATGATACACAGTAAACCATGTCGTTATGAGCAATATACACTGTGTATACAAAAGTGACTGGCCTGCACTGAGCCCTGACCTCAATCCCATCGAACACCTTTGGTATGAATTGGAACGCTGACTGCGAGCCAGGCCTAATCACCCAACATCAGTGCCCGACCTCACTAATGTTCTTGTGGCTGAATGGAAGCAATTCCCTGCAGAAAAGGTCCAGCATCTAGTGGAAAGCCTTTCCAGAAGAGTGTTATGTTATAGCAGCAAAGGAGGGACCAACTCCATATTAATGCTCATGATTTTGGAATGAGATGTTCGATGAGCAGGTGTCCACATACTTTTGGTCATGTAGTGTATAGTCTAGGTATGATATCTAAGTTATTAGTGGTCAATATGACACACAACATGACCACTCAATACTATATACTACAAAACATTATAGGCTACCTATCCAATACACCATGTAATTATGAGCGCTATGGTATATGGTAACAGTATATTTACTACAGTCTTAGAAAAAAGGGCTCCAAAAGGGTTCTTTGGCTGTTTGATGTTTTAATGATTTGCACTTTAGCAATATAATACAACTGCTGGACGTAATACTACACAATACTACACAAAGTGTTTTTGATACCATGTACACAAATTAACCAATGACGCCATGAAGTTATAGTGACTGTGAAACTATGTGGATAGATAGACAATAGATAGACAATGATTGACTTGATGTCCTGTCCTATTTCAGCCTGTATGCATGGGAACTGTCTACTCCCTACTTTTCATTCTAGGGCCCTAGCTCATTGTTTGTCCGTGATAGTCATTCATTGACTGTCATGCCCTCCTCTCTCCCTCTCTCTCTCTCTCTCACTCTCTCTTTCTCTCTCCTCCCTTTCTCACCATCTCTCCCTTTCTATTGCTTCCACTTTTCTCCATCACTTTTTCTCACCCCCCCTTTCTCTATTTCTTTTCCATTCTTTTCCATCTCTCCATCTGTCTCCAGGCGACCAGACAGACCTCAGAACGCCAAACAAAAGACAGCAGAATTATTGGAATAGGCTTACAGGGGAGACCAGGAACTAATGTTTCTATCAGAGGAGCCAAAGGGAACAAATATTGACATGACAGCCTAATTCTCTCTTTCTTTCTCTCTCTTTCTCTCTCTTTCCATCTTTCTCTCCTGGCTGCCTGGTGCGTATCTTTTATTAGAGAAGAGGAGAAGTGTGAGGAGCGGTGTCACCGGGGAATGAAAATGGAATTAAATGAAATATTTTTTGTTCTTCTGCTTCCTCCTCCTCCTCCTCCTCCTTCTCGACTCTTCCCACCACGTTCTGTCTCTCTTTCCCTCCCTCTCCTTCACTATGTCTCTCCCTCTCCGGTGAGAAAGCAAAGCCCTTTCCACCAAGGCAAATAATCATTAGCGAGAGGGTGAGAGAGAGAAAGAGAGAGGAAGGAAATAAATGAAAATAAGAAAAGGTCATTTGTTTCTTTTTCAATATCCTTGTGTTCCTTTTTTTTTTTTTACTCTGTCTCTATTTATCTTTACTCAGACTTAGGTGTGTGTGGTGTGTGTGTGTGTGTGTGTGAGAGAGAGAGAGAGAGCGGGGGGGGGGGAGAGGGCGAGAGAGAGAAAATAGGTCTTATTTAAACCTCATTTTCTCTGTTAGGGCCGTGGCATTGGATGGTAAAACCTGAGATATGCCCACGGGTCAGACCAATATCATTCTCTCTTTGTGTGTGTTCCATTCTCCCCATCATCCTCTCGTTCAATCCCCCACATCGTACGAGAGACACGTTATTGATCAGCGATGCTGCCCGTTGCCTTGGTTTCAATGCATTTTCCCTCTCTATTTCTCTCTCTTTTTCGTTCTCTCTCTCTTTCTGTCTCTCCCGAGAGCCCCAGCTCTCATCTCTCCTCCATCTGCCTTTCCTTCTGCTCCCCTGTCATCCCTGTTTGTTTGTCTCTCTTCCCTCTTTTCACGTATCCTCTCTGTCTTCCTTCCTATCTCTCTCCCCCTTTCTCCCTTTCTCTCTCACCCCTTTTTCCTCTCATCCATTCTCTCATCCTCCCTCTCTGATTCAGAGGGGCTGGGTTAAACGCAGAAGACACATTTCAGTTGAATGCATTCAGTTGTACAACTGACTAGGAATCCCCCTTTCCCTTCCCTTCCTCTTCTTCTCCAATGGAAGGTGTCCTTAGAAGACTTGTGTAGAGGGAAGGAGGAAGAGGGGATAACGGGAAGAGGGGAGGAAGGTAGGAGAGGAGGAAGGTAGGAGAGGAGGAAGGTAGGAGAGGTTATGATGAGGGGAAAGCAGCACATAAAGTTCAAGACCAATGAGAAGGACTGAGTGTTGGTTCTGTATCACCCCTACCGGCTCGTTTGTGGAATCCCATAAATAATAGATTAAATAATGGCAAATGTAATGAGAGAGATGTTTTCAAATTAAAATTCAAATCAAACACCAGCCGTGGCATTCAACCACAGCTCTTCAATAAGCGGTTACTTGGTTGAAGGGCCCTGGTTGGTTGATGGCGGTGGGTCATGAGTGTTCATTGAGGTGTTGAGCATGCAGATTAGTTTGTCCATCATGTAAACTTGGAGTGCTGACACACACACTAACATACACACACACACACACACACAGCCTAACCTTAGCCCTAACCCAAACCTTACTTTGTCAGGACATTCGATGAATTGTTTGGACATTCGGGTGAATTGTGGTCCTGATGATGTAGGAAAACAAGTACACACACACACACACACTTGGAAAACTCCCATCATAGACCTACTGTCACCCAGATGGGTGCTACACATTGGTAGCAGAACAGGATATCTTTCTCCCTCCTTCACTTTGAGCATTTGAAAGAGTGCTTCATAAATCCAATTCATTACTATTCATATTTTGCTTGAGGTAAAACCAATGGGTTTTTAATTTCATTGAATCATTTCAGGGGAGTAAACTGAAATGGAATGGCCTATTCAAGGACTCCCTCATGCTACAATCCCTCCTTTCAGGTCAGATAAAATCAGATGGATTCAGATAGAATCAGATAGAATCTGTATAGATATATCAGCTTTTCATTTTTAATTAATTTGTAAAAAAATATATAATATTAACATAATTCCACTTTGACAAATGATGGCAACTTCTGAACTTCTGAAGCGTTGAGTTTCTCAGCGTGGAAGTACTTCCATTAATTTGATTTGGTAGGAGGCCAAAATGATAAGAATATAACTGTAACATGTAAACTGTGCCCAGGCGAGAAACACCTCTCCACTGCTATCAACACGACTTCCAGTCTCTTAAAGCACCTGCAAATGCAACCCCAACACAAAACTCGTAGCGAAAGACCCGCGAGACCTGACCACTGCCGCTGAAGATGACTGTAGGCCTACGTCATCCAAATAACCAAGGCTTGAATTTAATCGTTCTGGAGGACAGGCTGTAACCCAGGGAGAGCTGAACAAGCTTGTAGCTGGGTATGTAGTAGAGGAAATGCTGCCCTTATCCACGGTAGAATCTGGCATTATTAGCCTACTTGTGTTAGTGTATAGGCCTACAGTGTCTTCAGAAAGTATTCATACCCCTTGACTTATTCCACATTTTGTTGTGTTACAGCCTGAGTTCAACATTTATTAAATAGATGTTTTCTCTCACCCATCTACACACAATACCCCATAATTACAAAGTGAAAACATATTTTAGAAATGTTAGCAAAATTATTGATAATGAAAATAAGATATCTAATTAAATAAGTGTTCATACCCCTGAGTCAATACTTGTTGAATAAACTTTGGCAGAGATTACAGCTGTGAGTCTTTCTGGGTAAGACTCTAGGAGCTTTTCACACCTGGATTGTAGAATGTTTTCACATTAAAATTCTTCAAGCTCTGTCAAGTTGGTTGTTGATCATTGCTAGACAGCCATTTTCAAGTCTTGCCATAGATTTTCAAGGCGATTTAAGTCAAAACTGTAACTATGCCACTCTGGAACATTCAATGTCGTCTTGGTAAGCAACTCCAGTGTATATTTGGCCTTATAGGTTATGGTCCCGCTGAAAGATTAATTTGTAACTACAATGTTGTTGATCCATCCTCAGTTTCCTCCTATCACAGCCATTAAACTCTGTAACTGTTTTAAAGTCACCATTGGGCTCATGGTGAAATCGCTGAGCGGTTTCCTTCCTCTCCGGCAACTGAGTCAAGAAGGACGCCTGTATCTTTGTAGTGACTGGGTGTATTGACACACCATCCAAATTGTAATTAATAACTTCACCATGCTCAAAGGGATATATTACTGAGACTTGGCTGAACGATAACATCCCCATAGAGAACATCACTATCGGCGGGTTCCAGACCATCAGAGCAGACAGGAATAGCGTTTCTTCCGGTAAGAGCAAGGGTGATGGGCTGGCTTTATTAGTTAACAACAGATGGTGTAATCCGAGCCATATTACTCTTAAGGAAGAGTTTTGTAGCCCGGACATTGAGCTGTTAGCCGTTAGCCTAAGACCCTACTATTTGCAGAGGGAATTCACGGCGGCCATTGCTGTTATTGTTTACATCCCGCCCTCCGCGGTCGCAAACACAGCATGTGACGTCATCCACTCTGTTATCGCGAGGTTACAGACAGCGCATCCCAGTGCTTTCTTTGCCATTTCGGAGGATTTTAACCATGCATCTCTCTCTTCAACGCTGCCCACGTTTAAACAGTTTGTGAAGTGCCCAACCAGGAACAATACAACTCTGGACTTGTTATATGCTAGAGTTGTTGCCAGATAATTGAATGTTCATACAACTCCACTGCACTCCCTCCCATCGATAGATCGGATCACAACCTTGTCCACCTCACTCCAATCTACAGGGCTTTGGTCCAACAGCAGCCTGCGACCACTAGGACCATTAGGAGATGAGGCCCTACAGGACTGCTTTGAAACAACAGACTGGGATGTGCTCTGTGAGGCTCATGGGGAGGACATCGATGGACTTACTGACTGCATAACGGACTATATTAATTTTTGTGTAGACAACACTGTACCCACCAGGAAGGTATGCTGTTTTCCAAATAATAAACCCTGGGTCACCAGCGACCTGAAGGCCCTGCTGAATGAGAAGAAGAGGGCATTCAAGGAGAGGGACAAGGACAAATTGAAATGCGTCCAGAGGGAGCTGAAGTTGTGGATTGCTGAGGGGAAGAGAGGGTATAAGGAGAAGATGGAGGACAAGCTGAGGCAGAGCCAGGTGAGAGAGGTGTGGAAGGGTATGAGAAATATCACTGGCTTCAAAAAGTCAAACAGTGGGCAGACGGAGGGGACCCAGGACAGAGCCAATGAGCTGAACCAATTTTTTAACAGGTTAGATACTGGCCCTGTCCACCTCCCTTCCAGCTCCCCAGGCCACACACCCTCATGGCTGTCCCACCCCCACTTTGCTCACAACACCTCTGCTGAGACAATCAGCGACCCCACCTCCACCCCTGCTCCCTCTGGACTGATCCTCAACACCCCCCTTCCCCCCACCTCCCCACCTGGGCTGGCTTTCACCACCAACCAATTGAAGAAAGAGCTGTAGAGACTACATCAGTGGAAAGCAGCGGGCCCTGATGGCATCAGCCCAAGGGTGCTTAGGGTCTGTGCTGACCAACTGTGTGGAATACTCCATCGTCCCTTCAACCTTAGCCTGAGCCTAGAAAGGGTCCCTGTGCTGTGGAAAACATTCTGCCTCGTCCCAGTGCCGAAGAAGGCACACCCCACTGTCCTGAATGACTTCAGACCTGTAGCGCTAACATCCCACATCATGAAGACCCTGGAAAGGTTAGTCCTCGCTCACCTCAGACCCCTGGTGTGTACATCACTGGACCCCCTGCAGTTTGCATACCAGCGCAACATCGGGTGGATGATGCAATCATCTACCTTCTGCAGAGGGCCTACTCTCACCTGGACAACGCAGGTTGCACTGTGAGGGTTATGTTTTTTGACTTCTCCAGTGCCTTCAATACCATTCAGCCCCTGCTACTGGGTGAGAAGATGAAGAGGATGAAAGTGGAAGCACCCTTAGTCTCCTGGGTCACGGACTACCTGACCGGTAGGCCACAATTTGTGTGACTACAGAGCTGTGTGTCAGAACAGGCAGTGAGCAACACAGGGGCCCCCCAGGGAACGGTCCTGTCCCCCTTCCTGTTCACCCTCTACACCTCGGACTTCAGATATAACTCTGAAACATGCCACCTACAGAAGTTCTCGGATGACTCTGCAATTGTAGGGTGCATCAGGGGTGGGCAGGAGGAGGAGTACAGGAGCACAATTAGTGACTTTGTGTTGTGGTGTGGGCAGAACCACCTTCAGCTCAACATCAGCAAAACAAAGGAGATGGTGGTGGACTTCAGGAGAACCAAGGCACAACTGACTGCAGTCCCTATACAGGGGATGGATGTGGAAATGGTTGGGTCATACAAGTTCCTGGGAATCCATATGGACAACAGGCTGGAATGGGCTGGTAACACCGGGGCCCTGTACAAAAAGGGCCAGAGCCGACTCTTTCTGAGGAGGCTCAGGTCCTTCAACGTGTGCAGTAAACTACTGCATACCTTCTACCAGTCTGTGGTGTGGTGTGCTGCGGAGCCAACATAGCCAACATAAAGCCAACATAGAGCCAACATAAAAGCCGGTGATGCTTCTCGGGTAAATAAGCTGTTAAGGAAGGCTAGCTCTGTCCTGGGGATGAGCCTTGACACTCTAGAGGAGGTGGCGAGAGACGGATCCTGGCCAAACTGCTGGCCATCATGGACAACGTCACACACCCTCTGCATGCCATGGTTATGACACAGAGGAGCATGTTTTAACCCTAAGCCAAACCTTAACCCTTACTTTAACCATTCGGAATGAGTGCCTAGCACACTCATTCTAAATGGTGAAAGGGTACGAAGCATGAGTTTTTACTCACCAAATTAACAATACAGTGTGGTCAAAGATTTAGTAGCTTAGTTGTAGTCACGATCTGGTTACCTGTAACTTAAAACATAGTTATGTTTTAGCATTTTTACATATTTATTAACTTATTTCTGGATATCTTCAGAACTTCCTTCAATGCACTATTTCTCAACGTCATGTGGAGAACCGGTGGTACCTAGCTAGTTCCAGCAGGCTAATGTTAGCTACTAGCCATGCTAGCATGTAAAAATATTCCAAACCAAGTGTTGGTGCTGGTAGCTACTATGTACAGTACATCCACGAAGAACAAATCATATAAAAAAACGGCAACTCTTTTTCTCCTATGTGTTTGGTAGTGATAGTCTAGCGAGCGAGTGAGTGTTGTAGTAGTTTTCCATTGTTTGTAGCTAGTGTAGTAATACCCACATAGTGCAGTTATACCTACAAGAACGGGGTTACCACTCATTTGTGGCCCAAAAACTAGAAGCAAGCTCTGAAGTCCTTTTGAAGCAAGCGGATTGGAGTATAGTATACACAGTGGAAGGCAGGCTTTGAAATGAGACTGTGACTGAAACAAGGTGCTGTGCCTTGCATGAATGTGAAGCCTGCTACCTATATATCCTACCGACCTACCGGTACATCGCCAGTGTCAAAAGTGATGGAGATAAACCGGGTAAATTCACTATATCGCTATTGGATATGCTATCTGACTGTCTCTCTGAAGGCCTCTCCTTGGCTCTTCTTTGACTTTGGTAGCTAAGTCTCCTCTCTCTCTACTTTATTTATATTGGCTTTGGGTTCCTGCCTGTGCTAGACTAGTTGTTTCAAAGATATTTATAACAAAGCCAATCTGTATTTGTTCTCTGGCTTACTACTTAGCTATGTCGACTGTGGTGGTTGGCTAGCTAGGCTAGTTAGCTGGTTAGGCTAGCTAGCAGGCTAAAATAACTAACTTTACCTGGCTGACTTGCTGGCTCAGAAAACTGCATATCCCGGTAACATTATTTGATAACTGGTTAGATGGTGTTATGTATTTCCAAAACTTTGGTTTACTGAACAGAAATATAACCGCAACATGTAAAGTCCCATGTTTCATGAGCTGAAAGAAAATATCCCAGAAATATTCCACATGCACAAAAAGTGTATTTCTCTCAAATGTTGTACACAAATTTGTTTAGATCCCTGTTAGTGAGCATTTGTACTGGGGACAATAAAAGGCCACTCTAAAATGTGCAGTTTTGTCACAGATGTGTCAAGTTTTTAGGCAGCGTGCAATTGGCATGCTGACTGCAGGAATGTCCACCAGAGTTGTTGCCAGATAATTGAATGTTCATTTCTCTACCATAAGCCTCCTCCAACATCGTTTTAGAGAATTTGCCAGTACGTCTTACCGGCCTCACAACTGCAGACCAGTAGGAGTAGTTCTGTCTGTAATAAAGCCCTTTTGTGGGGAAAACTCATCCTGATTGGCTGGACCTAGCTTCCTAGTGGGTCGGCCTGGCTCCCAAGTGGGTGGACCGATGCCCTCCCATGCCCACCCATTGCTGCGGCCCTGCCCAGTCATGTGAAATCCATAGATTGGGACCTAATGAATGTATTTAAATTGACTGATTTCCTTATATGAACTGTAACTCTGCAAAATCTTATTGGCTGATTCATGCAGTGCTAATGTAACATTAGCAGGCTAGTTGGCTAGCAACCTTGCAAGCTGATTTGTACTCAATAAATTCATAAAGTATTTGCTTGTAAGTTATACATTTGAAGTTATTTCTGTTGGAGTTTACTTCGACATTCTTCGGAATTCTGATCAGTTTTATGTAATAACTCGAAAAATGTAAAAAGTGAGGTGTAACTTCACACTGGGACTTTTGATGCGTATTCTAATGAAAATCCCTATTCCATGTGGTTCCGTTTATCCTACCTGCCTTTTAAGGTAAGGATTAAGGTTTGGGATAGGGATAAAAAAAAAGTCCATCCACCACCCCACTAAAACAACACCCTAGCACCTTTTCCTTTAGTCGCCGGTTTTAAAAGCATTTCCCGACGTCCTCAGGACATGGATAGACGTCAAATTTCGAGTTCAATCTCGAACGACCTGGCTGGGATTAATTCCAGGGAATAATAAATTGTCAAGTGGAAAGTTTTTGTGTTATAAGAACATTTGCCGCAACCTAACGAATGTTCTGGGAACTTTCATAGAACCATTTTTGGTTGCTGGGTTCTTTCTATACTATTTCTCCTTTGTGTTGTTAACCCTGATGATGAGTGGTCTATGTGTAGCCAGTGCAGGTAGCCGGTGTAGCCAGTGTGTTGTGAGCATTTGTATAGATAGGGGTGTATAGGAGTAGAGGGATGTGTTGGAGCACTGACATGGAAATGCCCATCACCGACAAACCAAATACCTGCACTTCTCAGTGTGCAAGCCTGGTTCCTGCTATCACTCACACACACATATTTTCCCATTTGTTAATTTCCTTCTCAGTAAGTTTCTGACAGTTGATTGGTGATGCAGAGAGAGAGAGAGACAGACAGAGAGAGACAGACACAGTGACACAGTGACACACAGCTCAGGCCTGCTCAGCTCTCTCTGGGGGCAGACAGGACAGGGACTAGTTGACCTCACTGATGCAGAGATGCACATAGAGCTGAAATATACACAGAGACACAATACACACACACACACACACACACACACACACACACACACACACACACACACACACACACACACACACACACACACACACACACACACACACACACACACACACACACACACACACACACACACAGGTATACATACTCTACAATACACACAGACGTGTATACATACTCTACAATACACACAGACATGTATACATACTCTACAATACACACAGACAGGTAGTTGACCTCACTGATGCAGAGACAGGCACATAGAGCTGAAATATACACAGAGACACAATACACACACACACACACACACACACACACACACACACACACACACACACACACACACACACACAGGTATACATACTCTACAATACACACAGACGTGTATACATACTCTACAATACACACAGACATGTATACATACTCTACAATACACACAGACAGGTATACATACTCTACAATACACACAGAGAGGTATACATACTCTACAATACACACAGACAGGTATACATTCTCAACAATACACACAGACATGTATACATACTCTACAATACACACAGACAGGTATACATACTCTACAGTACACACAGACAGGTAGACATATTCTACAATACACACAGACAGGTATACATACTCTACAATACACACACACAGGTAGACATACTCTACAAAACAACTGGTCTAAGGCACTGCATCTCGTGCAAGAAGCGTTAATGCAGTCCCTGATTCGAATCCAGGCTGCATCACATTTGGCCGTGATTGGGAGTCCCATAGGGCGGCACACAATTGGCCCAGCATTGTCCAGGTTTGGCTGGGGTAGACCGTCATTGTAAATAAGAATTTGTTCTTAACTGACTTGCCTAGTTAAATAAAGGTCAAATAAAAAATAAAAAATACTCTACAGTACACACAGACAAGTACACACAGACAGGTACACATACTCTACAATACACACAGGGAGGTATACATACTCTACAATACACACAGACAGGTATAAATACTCTACAATACACACAGACAGGTACACATACTCTACAATACACACAGGGAGGTATACATACTCTACAATACACACAGACAGGTATACATACTCTACAATACACACAGACAGGTATACATACTCTACAATACACACAGACAGGTATACATACTCTACAATACACACAGGGAGGTATACATACTCTACAATACACACAGACAGGTATACATACTCTACAATACACACAGACAGGTATACATACTCTACAATACACACAGGGAGGTATACATACTCTACAATACACACAGACAGGTATACATTCTCTACAATACACACAGACCGGTAGACATACTCTGTGGAAAGGTTTAAAAGGACAAAGAAAAAAACATGGCGAACACAAGCAGTAACGCACTCTCAACCACGCATGTACGCACACACACTCACATTGCACATGCATGTACTTTACCAGCCACACAGGCCCACAGACACAAATTGTCAGAAGAAAACAGATTTGACTCATGATAAACGAAGGAGGCCCACTGTGTTTGTAACAGTCCATCTGTATGGAGGTTTAAGTCCTGTGTGACAGGAGTGTAGACCCACAATCACACACAATACAAACTACTAGAGCTCCAACCCTTTATTTTAATCTCAATTTTCTCTTTTCACCCGTTACGCTTTCTTTCTTTCTTTCTTTCTTTCTTTCTTTCTTTCTTTCTTTCTTTCTTTCTTTCTTTCTTTCTTTCTTTCTTTCTTTCTTTCTTTCTTTCTTTCTTTCTTTCTTTCTTTCTTCCCCTCCTGTCTTCCCCTCCCCTGTCGCTGTTGGGCACCACCAATCACGTTGGGGAAAGGCGAGAAAGAGAGTGATGGAGAAAGGGAGAGGACATTACAAGAGTTCCCTACAAAAGCCATGGTCACATCTATCTACTGTGTTGACACACTGAGACACAGCTTGACCAGGCAGCTGGCTGACAGAGGTGACCATTACAATAACCATCCGTCTACCTCCCTCACTCTCCCTCTCTCGTTCTCTGTGCCTCTCTCTCTCTTTTCCTCCCTCTTTCTTAGCTCCCTCTATTATGGTTTCTCCCTTTCCCTTACTAGCCCATTCTTCCCTCCCTCCCTCCCTCCCTCCTTCCCTCCCTCCCACCCTCCCTCCCTCCCTCCCTCTCCTTTTCTCCTTCATTCCCCCTTTCTCCATCCACCCTGCTGCCAGCTGCGGGGGTGAAAATAAAGTCCAAAATCAGTTGTCTCCTCCCCTCCTCCTCATCCCTCCATCCACCCCTCCTCCTCATCCTCTTAGCCATCAGCCATAGCAATCAGCAGGATCTTTACTGAAAGCAGAGTGGGGCAAGGAGAGAGCGAGAGAGCGAGAGAGAGAGAGAGTGTGTGTGAGCGATGAGGAGAAGGCCGCTCTCTATTGATCATTGCAGACAGCTTCATTATCTGCACTTACTGAACAACCAGCCTTACAACACCCCTAACACCACCCTAATACTGAACCTAGTGTATCAACAATCAGCCTTACAACACCCCTAACACCACCCTAATACTGAACCTAGTGTATCAACAACCAGCCTTACAACACCCCTAACACCACCCTAATACTGAACCTAGTGTATCAACAATCAGCCTTACAACACCCCTAACACCACCCTAATACTGAACCTAGTGTATCAACAACCAGCCTTACAACACCCCTAACACCACCCTAATACTGAACCTAGTGTATCAACAACCAGCCTTACAACAACCCTAACACCACCCTAATACTGAACCTAGTGTATCAACAATCAGCCTTACAACACCCCTAACACCACCCTAATACTGAACCCAGTGCATCAACAACCAGACTTACAACACCCCTAACACCACCCTAATACTGAACCCAGTGCATCAACAACCAGCCTTACAACACCCCTAACACCACCCTAATACTGAACCTAGTGCATCAACAACCAGCCTTACAACACCCCTAACACCACCCTAATACCGAAACCAGTGCATCAACAACCAGCCTTACAACACCCCTAACACCACCCTAATACTGAACCCAGTGCATCAACAACCAGCCTTACAACACCCCTAACACCACTCTAATACTGAAACCAATGCATCAACAACCAGCCTTACAACACCCCTAACACCACCCTAATACTGAACCCAGTGCATCAACAACCAGCCTTACAACACCCCTAACACCACCCTAATACTGAATGGCTGACTGGAGCTCAGGATGGACTGACTGGATGCTGGTGGATTTGTCTACTGATAAAGAAAGAAAGAAAGAAAGAAAAGACAGTGAGAAGAAAAAATGCAACAGGTCAGAATGGCATAATGTGTGTGTCCGCTCACACACACAGACAAGCGCACACACACACACACACACACACACACACACACACACACACACACACACACACACACACACACACACACACACACAGACACACACACACACACACACACACACACACACACACACACACACACACACACACACACACACACACACACACACACACACACACACACACACACACACACACACACACACACACACACTCACACAAACACACACACTCACAGACACACACACACACACACACACACACACACACACACACACACACACACACACACTCCATCTACACACTGTATCTTTGTTTCATCACCCAGAGAAAAGGGGTAAGGGATGAGGGGTTTGGAGATTGGAGTTGGGTGTGTTGTTGGAGGGGGGTTGACAAGGCGTTGCCATGGTAACCAAGTGCTGGCCTCGTTAGCGCAGCAGGTGCTAATAGAGATAACGAGCGAGGGAGGAGAGGTGGAGAGAACCGAGCCCAGACCCCCATTTGCACCACTTTACCTATCCCTCGTTCCCCTGTTCCCCCTACACCTTCCAATCTCACCCGCCGAGGCGCTCCCTTTCTCTCCCTCTCTCTACCTCTCTCTCTCTCTACCCTCTCTCTTTCAGCTCTCCATTTCATTCAATTTCTGCTGCAGCACTGCACTTTTTTTAACAACTCTCTCCATTTTCCCTCCTTTTAGCTCTCTCCATTTTAGCCTTTCTTCCTTCATTCATTTCACTACTTCACTCCTTCCTCTCCTCCATCTCCATCCCTCCTCTCAGGACTCTTTCAGAGTGGTGTCGGTAGATGGAAAAATGAAGTTCTCCACCGCAAAAGAAAAGAGAAAAAACTGAACAGAGAGAGAGAGTGAGAGAGAGAGAGAGAGAGAGAGAGAGAGAGAGAGAGAGAGGAACAAGGGGACAGGGAGGACATTTCAATCAATAATACTTGTGTTTTTCTAACTGCTTCATGTTCTTCTGTCCCCCCCCCCCCCCTCCCTGTTGGCCATTTCAGGGTGTAGTGTAGCTCAAGGTTGCTTTATTTGCTAGGCCTGTATGTTTCTAACAAAGCTTATTTATGTCGTCAGGCCTCTTCAGCTTGCTAATAGGCCTTGGCCTTCACTGTGTTTCACACAATCTTCTCTACTTCCTCTACATAACTGAGCATCCGGCCCAATCTACTCACACACATAACAAATACAGAGAGAGAGGAGAGAGAGGAGAGAGAGGAGAGAGGAGAGAGAGAGAGAGAAAGAGAGAAAGAGAGAGAGAAAGAGAGAGAGGTGAGAGACAGAGAGAGAGAGAGAGAGAGAGAGAGAGAGAGAGAGAGAGAGAGAGAGAGAGAGAGAGAGAGAGAGAGAGAGAGAGAGAGAGGTGAGAGAGAGAGGAGAGAGAGAGAGAGAGAGGAGAGAGAGAGGAGAGAGAGAGGAGAGAGAAAGAGAGAGAGAGGAGAGAGAGTGAGAGGAGAGAGAGAGACAGAAAGAGGAGAGAGAGAGAGAGAGAGAGAGAGAGAGAGAGAGAGAGGAGAGAGAGAGAGAGAGAGAGAGAGAGAGAGAGAAAATAAAATGACAAGAAGAGAAATTCCCAGAGGGTGTATGGAGTAAAGACATTCCCGTTCCTCCCTCTGTCCCGCCCCCCTTCAACTCTGCTGCAAAACGCCTGAGGAAAGGTACAGTATGACCCTGACTCACACACACACTCACTCACACATACGCACGCACACATGCACACACACGTTTCCTCTCTCATGTCTGAAACAGCTGGATAGAGGCATCATCTGTCATGCTTGTCAGATACACATACATACATACACCAGCAAGGTCACCCGTGATACAAGTCAGTATTGTATCACATCCCTGTCTGAGGACGTCTGGATATGGCGTGGAAACTGACGATCTAGGGGCTATTACGTTCAAGTAGGTTTAGGTTTTACTAAGGTGTTGTGTACAAGCATCTGCCTCGGATTCTGAAGGTTGCAAGTTCAAATCCAGCGATAGAACGTTTTTTTTTTTTGCCTATCCCAAACCTTTACCCTAACCTTAACAATTCAGAGTTAATGCCTAACCTTAACCATTCAGAGTTAATGCCTAACCTTAACCATTCAGAGTTAATGCCTAACCTTAACCATTCAGAGTTAATGCCTAACCTTAAGATTTTGGAAGTTAGCCCTAAAACTAAAATATATAAACCATTTTACCTTTGAGAAACCTGGATGAACGTCTAATTGTGATATGAGACTGTGAGAGTTAGCTGCATACACACACACACACACACACACACACACACACACACACACACACACACACACACACACACACACACACACACACACACACACACACACACCACACACACACACACACACACACACACACACACACACACACAGTGCAGGCACGAACACATAGAGACAATCTAACAGACGAACACACCCATCCTTCATTCTCATCTGTAAAATGGATAGAGTTGTCATCTGTCAATAGCACCTATTAACTTAACACATACACCCCCCACCCATGCCTTCAAACACACACACACACACACACACACACACACACACACACACACACACACACACACACACACACACACACACTCACACACACACACACACACACACACATATGCACACACACACAAACACAAACACAAACACAAACACAAACACACACACACACACTCGCACAATCACACACACACACACATGCACACACACACACACACACACACACACACACTCGCACAATCACACACTCTAACACATGCGCACACGCACACCCAGGCACACACACACGCGCACACACACACGCGCACACACACACACACACACACACACACACACACACATATGCACCGGTCCCTGTTTTGCAAACACACCAATTACCTGTTAACAGCATGGGGGCCTCAGGAAATTACTGTCTCATTACCATAACTGTTATTATGTTAACCTGCGTGTCAGGGTTACGGTTATACACAGTGTGTGTGTGTGTGTGTGCTGTGTGTTTGTGTGTGTCTGTGTGTGTGTGTGTGTTTTGTGTGTGTGTCAAGGACAGACCACCTATTACTGCTAGAACACAACTAGTAATAACTGGGGTCCTGAATGTTTCTGTGTCAGGTCACATGTCAGGAAGAACTCAGGAGGCGCCAGTAATAACAACCACATACTGTACTGTAGCTTGACTCTGTTTATTATTTGTAAAAAAAAAAAAAAATGGTGTGTAAAAAATGGGTTTAAATACACAGGATCACAAATACTGTATATCAAAGCGGCATGAACATACATACTAGTACTACTATTCTAATGCCAGCATGGCCCAAAAATATTGTTGGTATCTCAGATTGTTCTGGCAATTCTCACATATATAAAAACGTAATAGGGACGAAGGATGTTTAATTTGCTTTTTACATGTGTAACATCATGATGAAAGTGTCCATTTAAGGTCCCTTTTAGACCTATACATGCCCCTTGTAAGACCCAATGATCTGTGAACCGTACATGACAACACAGTGGTGTCATAGACGAGTTGGTTGTTAAGCAATTAAACCAACACGTGCGCAACTATAGGGCAAAACAAACAGGTTGGCTTAGATTGTTGACAAAATGACATTAGGAACACCTTCCTAATATTGAATGGCACCCCCTTTTGCCCTCAGAACAGCCTCAATTCACCGGGCCATGGACTCTACAAGGTGTCAAAAGCGTTCCACAGGGATGCTGACCCATGTTGACACCAATGCTTCCCACAGTTGTGTCAAGTTGGCTGGTAGTGGATCTCTACTCTGAATAGCTTGTTCCATCTCATCCCACAGATGCTCAATTGGATTGAGATCTGGTGACTGTGCAGGACACTGCAGTGAGCCGAATCCTAGCCTTGCGGCATGGGGCATTATCCTGCTGAAATAATCAATTCGCAGATGGATACACTGCTGCCATGAAGGAATTCACCTGGCAATGACGTTCAGATATTCTGTGGCATTCAAACGTTGAACATCACTTTTATAGAGGGGCCCAATGTGTGCCATGAAAACACACCATCACAGCCTCTCCACCAACCTGCAATGTTGACACAAGGCATGATGGATGCATGTAAAAAATCCTTCCCTTCATCTACGCTGATTGAAGTGGATTTAACAGGTGATATCAATAAGGGATCATAGCTTTCACCTGGATTCACCTGGTCAATTTATGTCATGGAAAGCGCATGTTTTGTACACAGTTTATTTCGTCTCCAATGTTTATTGAAAACATAAATAAATGTGCACAATGTGCACTTGTTGTCTCTCACATACGTCATTACAGTTGTTGGTTAGCTAGCTAGCAAATGTTTTTGTCAAATCAGCATAGATGTGACATCAGTCAAAACTAGGGTTGCAAAATACTGTGAACTTTCAATAAATTCCCTGGTTTTCCAGAAATCCTGATTCCCTTCTGTTTCCGGGAATTCTCCAACTGTGATTTCGGGAAAACCAGGGCGTTTATTAAAAGTTCCCAGAATTTTCCAAACCTAGCCGAAACAAGACATGGTATTAAGGTGAAAACTAGGTGAAACGAGCCACCTACGATAACCCACATGGCAGTTTCTTGTCATTCTTGCTTGCTATCTGGCCATCCAGAATCACAACACATGGCTTTCTGCCCCATTGAAGCGTGTGCAACGTTTTCGTGACGTTGTCAGCTATTTATTTTATTTTATTTAACTTTAATTTAACTTGACAAGTCAGTTTGTTAATTTTTTAATATATGGTTTTAAACAGTATTCTCTACAAGTACATCACATTTCCAAAGTGAGCTCTATGCTACTTTTAAAGTTATGATATATTTTAAGAGCAGCACCAACACAGTGAATGGGAAAATGGATTGAAAGGGAACTCCCTCTGCTGGTGATTTGTTGAATGTGCAATCCTACAGAAGGGCTGTGATTGGTTAATGGCCTATAATGTACATTTCTATGTATTTCATTTTTTATTTCGTCAAAAGTAGCACTCTGGAAATGTGATGTGTTTGAAGAGTATATTGTTCCAAACAATATGTAAAACATTACAATACGTAATATTTTTTACGTTGAATAAATATTCTGAAATCAAAATGTTCACATTAATTTATTCAACATAAAATAGACATACTCCATATTTTACAGCACAGCTATAAGGAGTAGAACGACACCAATATGTTGTCTGTACCATGCAGGGCTGGATTAACAGATCATAGGCCACAGGCATAAAAAAAAAAAAATATAGCCCCCCATTTTCCTGGCATGGTTTAGGTCCACTTGTAGAATCTATGCCAAGGCG
Organism: Thymallus thymallus; assembly: GCA_023634145.1. Lineage (NCBI taxonomy): Eukaryota > Metazoa > Chordata > Actinopteri > Salmoniformes > Salmonidae > Thymallus > Thymallus thymallus. Next base: position 11,178,334 of record CM042422.1, read on the forward strand.
CATTGAAGCTGTTCTGGCAGCTCGTGGTGGCGCAACACCCTCTTAAGACATTTTATGTTGGTGTTTTCTTAATTTTGGCAGATACCTGCATGTGCTTGATAGAACTAAATAAACCTTTTTCTTTTATGAACTATTGATACTCTATGGCAAAATTATGCTCTCTGGTGCATTTTGAACATTGATAGCGGGTTCCTGTGGTTGAATAAAAAATACAAATAAAAAAACAGCCCAGACTCACACAATTGACCAGTCACATTTATTTATTATGCAGTTTATTTTGTATTATTTTATCAGTTACCCAATCAAGGCAGGGCCCCCCAGTTACTCACGTCTTCCTGTGATTGGCGGTTATATATAAAATATAAAATATATACTACATATATAATACATACTGTATATATAATATACTCAGTATATATTTCCTTAATATTTTTTTGGGTACATTTTGTATTTTATTATAATAAATTTTATGCAACCTCTTGGGCCCCCAACGTGCCTGGGCCCAGGGGCTTCAGCCCCAGTAGGCCCTTGCATTAATCTGGCCCTGGTACCATTTGCATGGGTCATAGGCTCTTACAGGAGGCATGTATAGGTCTAAAAAGGACCTAAAATGGGCACTTTCATCCTGATAAAAAAATAAACACGCTCCCTCCCAATTACGTTTTTATGTGAGAATTTCCAGAACAATCTGTGATACCAAAAATATTTTCAGGCCATGCTGGCGTGGAATCGCCCAAATACCTTACACATGAGCTCTATAGCCATCAAATTTAAATCTGGACCTCGAAGCCAGTTCCACTGCATTTTTTAAAATTCTTACCCTCAAATTAGGCACTGATTTACACCATTGAATTATTAATTATTAGTTAGAACAGAAAAGTATCAGTACTCTGGGCCTCGTAAGGTAAGATTTGAATACCCCTGATCTATAGGATACTTTGGCTTCATCTTCTTTGTTCTTCAACCACAGTTACTATGTTACTGTTACTGTTATTTTACTTTCACAGACAAATACTTCCACAGACCAGACGGCAGCCTGCGATTCAATAACGTCCTGATTACGATCCAGCTTCAGTATGGGCCCCATAAAATGGAACGCCTCAGCGACATCCAGTTCATAGTCGTTCTCCACTGGCCCAGCACTGCCAAGGAATGCAAGGGTCCGATATTTTCATAGTCCTTCAGCTTGACGATTAAAAGTTATTTGTTTTTTGAAAACCTCTCCAGCCTATTAATGAATAACGAGCCAATGTTTCACAAGCCTGATATAAACAGAATGGTATTTAAGTTTCAAGAGGCGAGCATTCCAGTCGAGAAGGGAGAACAGTCAAAGGAGAACAGCTATCATAACGTGTATTGCTGTTGTACCCAAATTCCCTCCTAAAAATGTTAATAACCCAAAACAATTGAATCGACACCAAAACAAAAGGGGATGTTTTAGTGTCCGTCCAAGCAGGCAGATTAAACTAGTGTGTGTGTGTGACTTTTTGCATCAGTCTGTGTGTACGTGTGTGTGTGTGTGTGTGTGTGTGTGTGTGACATAAAGGGAAGACAAAGAGGTTCTGGGGTGTTGAGCTGATGCTGCCAGCCCCTGTCACTCCTGCCCAGACACACACTGGCATGGGCAGACTGGCACGCACTGGCATCAACCGGCACTGGGACTAGACTACAAGACTTTAGTCTGGTAATCACACAGAGGCACAGAGCTGAAATCCAGACCCAGCCCTGTGCCTTGGGTAATGGCAGCTCTCCATTTCTCTTTCTCTCTCCTCTCTCTCTCTCTCTCTCTCTCCCTCTCTCTCTCTCTCTCTCTCTCTCTCTCTCTCTCTCTCTCATTCTACAACATGTTCAACAGGGATGTTGGTCCCTGCTGACGCGATGGCATCACACAGTTGCTGCAGATTGGACGGTGATACATTCATGCTGCGAACAGCCCGTTCCATCTCATCCTAAAGATGCTCTATTGGGTTGAGGTCTGGGGACTGCACAGGTCTGGGGACTGCACAGGACACTCAAGTAAACGGAACTCGCTGTCATTTCCAGTGTTGGTGATCGCGTGCCCACTGGAGTCGTTCCTTCTTGTTTGTAGCTGATAGGAGTGGAACCCGGTTTGGTCGTCTGCTGCAATAGCCCAAGAATCGACGAGTTGTGCGTTTGTGGCCCGCCTCTTAGCTTGCACGATTCTTGAGGTGTGTGCGCACGGGTGTGTGTGTGCGCATGTGTGTGTGTGTGTGTGTGTGACAGAGAGAGGTTGACAGTACTAGGGATAATGTTAGTCAGATCAGTCGCTGTGGTATTTGGGGCCTCGGTTGGCGCTTCCGTGTGTGTGTTTGTGTGTCCTACATCTGCATGTGTTACCCTGATATGTCCCACCAGACACACCCCCAGACACACCCCCAGACACACCCCCGCATATACACATGAGAGAAGCAGCGCACATGATCTGAGGTTGAATCCTCCTACTGCAAGTGTCCGTGCTTGTGTGTGTAAGAGAGCTGTTTAATAGTTAATGAGACAAATCCATAGCATGAATATTTGATGATGACATGGAGGGGTCAAACCCCCTCGCCCCCTCTACCTAACAGAGTCTGGTGTCTCACTCACTCAGACTGTCTGGTAAAAAGGACTTCCTCCATGTCTGTGAAACACACACATACACATGCACACACACACACGCACACACACACTTCTCCTTGTCTGTCTGTGTGTATGTGAGCGTCTCCATTATACCGCTGAAATCTGTGTTTAAATCTCTTTAAATCAGTCTTTATCAACCTCCATCTTATTGGTTCAACCATCATGTTATTTCCCTCCATCAACTTCATATTACTGTTCTGTCTGAGAGTGACATTCATAGTCAACAATTATCTGTCTGTCTCTTTGTCTCTCAATTCAATTTTAAGTCAAAATGCTTTATTGGCACAACAAAAAATGTATTCGTATTGCCAAAGCATTAAGGAACATTTAAGGACACTATTAATTGCATCTATCTTTATTTCTCCATCTCTCTTTTCGTGGTTGTATCTCTGTCTCTCTATCTCTCCATCTTTCTCTGTGTTTGTATCTTTGTCTCTCTATCTCTCCATCTTTCTCTGTGTTTGTATCTCTGTCTCTCTATCTCTCCATCTTTCTCTGTGTTTGTATCTCTGTCTCTCTATTTTTTTTTTTTTTTTTTTTTTTTTCACCTTTATTTAACCAGGTAGGTCAGTTGAGAACAAGTTCTCATTTGCAACTGCGACCTGGCCAAGACAAAGCAAAGCAGTGCGACAAAAAAAACAACAACACAGAGTTACACATTAAACAAACAGTCAAAAACACAATAGAAAATCTATAAACAGAGTGCAAAATGTAGTGCAAAAATGCAGTAAGGTTGGGAGGTAGGACAATAAATAGACTATAGAGTAGAAATAAATTACAGAATTATCATCATTAACACAGGAATGAAGGATGTGCAAATTATGATGTGCAAATAGAGATACTGGAGTGCAAGATTAGTGAAAAATAAACAAAAATAAATATGGGGATGAGGTAGTAGTGTGGGCTATTTACAGAAGGGCTTATTAGTATCCTGCCAGTTGCACCTTTTCTCATTGCTTTTAGTATATCAAATGTGCAATAAGTGCAGTTGTCTGTAATTAAACCCTGCGCACTAAGGACTGTATTTTAAGGGAATTACTATTATTATCCCAATGATATCATACACACATTTAGCTATTAAAGTATCTCTTCCTGTCATTTACCTGTACAGTTTGTGTAAACATGCAAGTATTCACTCATCTGTAAATATAACTGTATACCTAACTGTACAGCTAATTTAACCATGCAAAATTTTCACTTACCTGTTCATTTACCCAGTCTGTCTATTAAGTAAACTATTATTACCCTCGCTCATATCATACGCATTAGCTACTGAAGTATTTCTCTGCCATCAACCTGTATAGTATAGTTAACCATCCAACATCCACCAATGTATAGTGTACATATTCAGCCAACCACTCATACTATGCAATGTCCTTTTATAGCTTTTTTTTGCACTCCAGATATCCTGTATTTCTATACTTTTTCATACTGCCGCTCTATGTATCATGTACCGTGTATCTGTCTTTTGTGTACTTTCGTTGTGGCATTTTGCACCTGCCCTGTGTTTTTGTTGTAGCTGCTTGATAATGAAATTTCCCCCCCGGGGGATCAATAAAGTACCTATCTATCTATCTATCTATCTATCTATCTATCTATCTATCTATCTATCTATCTATCTATCTATCTATCTATCTATCTATCTATCTATCTATCTATCTATCTATCTATCTATCTATCTATCTATCTATCTATCTATCTATCTATCTATCTATCTATCTATCTATCTATCTATCTATCTATCTATCTATCTATCTATCTATCTATCTATCTATCTATCTATCTATCTATCTATCTATCTATCTATCTATCTATCTATCTATCTATCTATCTATACAGGTGCAGTGATCGATAAGCAGCTTTGACAGCTGATGCTTAAAGTTATTGAGGGAGATAGGAACCTCTAGCTTCAATGATTTTTGCAATTCGTTCCAGTCATTGGCAGCAGCGAACTGGAAGGAATGGCGGCCAAAGGAGGTGTTGGCTTTGGGGGTGACCAGTGAGATATACCTGCTGGAGCGCATGCTACGGGTGGGTGTTGCTATGGTGACCAGTGAGCTGAGATAGGGCGGGGATTTACCTAATAAAGACTTATAGATGACCTGGAGCCAGTGGGTTTGGCGACGAATATATAGTGAAGGCCAGCCAACGAGAGCATACAGGTCGCAGTGGTGGGTAGTGTAAGGGGCTTTGGTGACAAAACGGATGGCACTATGATAGACTACATCCAATTTGCTAAGTAGAGTGTTGGAGGCTAGTTTGTAAATGACATCGCCGAAATCAAGGATCGGTAGGATAGTCAGTTTTACAAGGGCATGTTTGGCAGCATGAGTGAAGGAGGCTCTGTTGCGAAATAGGAAGCCAATTCTGGATTTAATTTTGGATTGGAGATGGTTGATGTGAGTCTGGAAGTTGAGTTTATAGTCTAACCAGATGCCTAGGTATTTGTAGGTGTCCACGTATTCTAATTCGGATCCGTCGAGAGTAGTGATGATAGTCCGGTGGGCGGGTGCTGGCATCGTTCGATAGAAAAGCATGCACTTAGTTTTACTAGCGTTTAAGAGCAGTTGTAGGCCACGGAAGGAGTGTTGTATGGCATTGAAGCTTGATTGAAGGTTAGTAAACACAGTATCCAAAGAGGGGCCAGATGTATACAGAATGGTGTCATCTGCGTAGAGATGGATCAGAGAGTCACCAGCAGCGAGAGCGACATCGTTGATGTATATAGAGAAAAGGGTTGGCCCAAGAATTGAACCCTGTGGCACCCCCATAGAGACTGCCAGAGGATCGGACAATAGGCCCTCCGATTTGACACACTGAACTCTGTCTGCAAAGTAGTTAGAGAACCAAGCAAGGCAGTCACTTGAGAAACCAAGGCTGTTGAGTCTGCCAATAAGAATGCGGTGATTGACAGAGTCGAAAGCCTTGGCCAGGTCGATGAAAACGGCTGCACAGTACTGTCTTTTATCGATGGCGGTTATGATATCGTTCAGTACCTTGAGCGTAGCTGAGGTGCACCCATGACCAGCTCGGAAACCAGATTGCATAGCAGAGAAGGTACGGTGGGATTCGAAGTGGTCAGTTATCTGTTTGTTAACTTGGCTTTCGAAAACTTTAGAAAGGCAGGGCAGGATGGATATTGGTCTATAACAGTTTGGGTCTAGAGTGTCTCCTCCTTTGAAGAGGGGGATGACCGCAGCAGTTTTCCAATCTCTAGGGATCTCAGACGATACGAAAGAGAGGTTGAACAAGCTAGTGATAGGTGTTGCAACAATTTTGGCTGATAATTTCAGAAAGAGAGGGTCCAGATTATCTAGCCCAGCAGATTTGTAGGGGTCCAGACTTAGCAGCTCTTTCAGAACATCAGCTGTCAGGATTTGGGTGAAGGAGAAGCGGGGGGGGCTTGGGCAAGTAGCTGCCGGGGGTGCAGAGCTGTTGACCGGGGTAGGGGTAGTCAGATGGAAAGCATGGCCAGCCGTAGCAAAATGCTTATTGAAATTTTCAATAATCGTGGATTTATCGGTGGTAACAGTGTTTCCGAGCCTCAGTGCAGTGGGCAACTGGGAGGGGGTGCTCTTATTCTCCATGGACTTTACAGTGTCCCAGAACTTTTTGGAGTTAGTACTACAGGAAGCAAATTTCTGTTTGAAAAAGCTGGCCTTTGCTTTTCTAACTGACTATCTCTCCATCTTTCTCTGTGTTTGTATCTCTGTCTCTCTATCTCTCCATCTTTCTCTGTATTTGTATCTCTATCTCACCTTTCCCTATGTGTCATAGCCTGACATCCCTCTCATCCCTCTCTCCCTCTCTCTGGACCCTGTATCTGTCTCTCTCTCCCTCTCACTGTCTGGACCCTGTCTCTGTCTCTCTCTCCCTCTCTCTGTCTGGACCCTGTCTCTGTCTCTCTCTCCCTCTCTCTGTCTGGACCCTGTCTCTGTCTCTCTCTCCCTCTCTCTGTCTGGACCCTGTCTCTGTCTCTCTCCCTCTCTCTGTCTGGACCCTGTCTCTGTCTCTCTCTCCCTCTCTCTGTCTGGCCTCTATCTCTCTCTCACTCTCTCTGTCTGGCCTCTATCTCTCTCTCCCTCTCTCTGTCTGGCCACTGTCTCTGTCGCTCTCTCTCTCCCTCTCTCTGTCTGGCCTCTATCTCTCTCTCCCTCTCTCTGTCTGGACTCTGTCTCTGTCTCTGTCTCCCTCTCTCTGTCTGACCTCTATCTCTCTCTCACTCTCTCTGTCTGGCCACTGTCTGTCGCTCTCTCTCTGTCTGGTCTCTATCTCTCCCTCCCTCTCTCTGTCTGGCCCCTGTCTCTCTCTCCCTCTCTCTGTCTGGCCCCTGTCTCTGTTGCTCTCTCTCTCCCTCTCTCTGTCTGGCCTCTATCTCTCTATCCCTCTCTCTGTCTGGCCACTGTCTCTCTCTCCCTCTCTCTGTCTGGCCACTGTCTCTGTCTCTGTCGCTCTCTATCTCCCTCACTCTGTCTGGCCTCTATCTCTCTCTCCCTCTCTCTGTATGGCCCCTGTCTCTCTCTCTCTCTCTCTCTCTCTCTCTCTCTCTCTCTCTCTCTCTCTCTCTCTCTCTCTCTCTCTCTCTCCCTGTCTCTACATCCCTCCTCTCTGTACAATTACACATCATCCAAACACACCCGTCCCACTCCAGTCCCCCATAGACAATATCTACATAAATACACAAACACACACACACACACACACACACACACACACACACACACACACACACACACACACACACACACACACACACACACACACACACACACACACACACACACACACACACACACACACACACACACACACACACACACAACACACACAACAGGGGCTATGGTATGAGTGCAGCAGGACTCAGGTGTTGGATTAGGAGGTAAGTGCGAGGGGAGGGGTGGTGAGGGGAGGTAAGGGAGCAGGCTCAGCACACTGGAGATGAAGGGTGGTTGAGGGTGTTAATATACAGCTGCCTTGCCCCCTCCTGCCCCCTATCCCCCCCCCCCACACACACACACACACACACAGGTGGTGTGTGTATGTGTGTGTGTGAGAAGGAGAGACACAGAGAGATATGTGAATACACACAAACACAGCCCTTTCTCTCTTTTCCGCCCACAGTAAGAGCCTTGGCAGTCACATCACAGGGTTTAGGACATATTTAGAACACCGAGGCCTCTCCAACAGGCTTCGCTGTGCATTGATTGTGAGCTCACAGAAAGTTGCCTTGCTCAAATGGAATACCATGAAAAAAGACCAGTGGAAAATATTAATGTTCTTTCCGAAATGCTCTCTCTTAGTTCCTGTCCACAACTCAAATGGTACCCTATTCCCCTTATAGTGCACTTCTTTTAACTATGTTTGCATACTCCCTATATTATTGCAGTGCACTACTTTTCATTTAAAAAAAACTGTATTTAACCTTTATTTAACTAGGCAAGTCAGTTAATAACAAATTATTATTTACAATGACGGCCTACCTACAGGGTCAGCCCCTGGAGCAAATTAGGGTTAAGTGTCTTGCTCAAGGACACATCGACAGGTTTTTCACCTTGTCGGCTTGGGAATTCGAACCAGCGACATTTTGGTTACTGGCCCAACGCTCTGACCGCTAGGCTACCTGCCGCCCACTTTTGACCAGAGATGACACCCTATTCCCCATGTGGTGCACTATAGCAATGGTCAACAGTAGTCCACTATTCGGGGAGTAGGATGTCAATTGAGATGCAGCCCCAGTCTCTCTGGCCAGGCTCCAGGAGAGGTGAAAGGTCTCCTGGGTAATGGAGTCTCTCTCACCTGGCGGTTTCAGGTAATAGACTGAGAGATGAGGGACTGGAACAGTTAGATAATAGTCTGGTTGTGTGTGTGTGTGTGTGTGTGTGTGTGTGTGTGTGTGTGTGTGTGTGTGTGTGTGTGTGTGTGTGTGTGTGTGTGTGTGTGTCTATGTGTGTGTGTGTGTGTGTGTGTGTGTGTGTGTGTGTGTGTGTGTGTGTGTTTGTGTGAAGGGTGAGGGACTGGAATTGGGCTATTCTGTGCGACCCAAATTGCGGGGGTAACCTTGAGAAGTTCAGGTGCACGCTGGGAGAGAGATAGAAATGGAATGAGGGAGGAAAGGAGAGAGGGATGGAGGGAGAGAGGGAGGGAGGGAGCACTGTAGCGGTGCTTATCCTTTAGCTGGTTTCAGTTGTTTTCAGAGAGGTCTGCTTTTGTTCGCATGGACTGCTGGTGATTGTGGCCTGTTAAGGATCTGTGTGATCTGGTGATTCTGGCCTGTTAAAGATCTGTGTGTGTGTGTGTGTGTGTGTCTCTCGCTCTCTCTCTGTGCGACTGTACAGAGCGGTTTTGGTGGTGCGAGCAGCTGTCTTTGTTAGGTCTCTGATTAGCAATCATGAGGCATTGTGTGTGATTTCCCAGGGTGTGTTTGTGTCATTGTTCTGCCTGGGACTGAGACATACGTGGCTGGTTGGCAGGGCTGGTTGTTCTGGGCTGGGGCTGACACGTACGTGTCAGGGTGGCAGGGCTGGTTGTTCTGGGCTGGGGCTGACACGTACGTGTCAGGGTGGCAGGGCTGGTTGTTCTGGGCTGGGGCTGACACGTACATGGCTGGGTGGCAGGGCTGGTCGCGGAGGTTTGTCAATGACTGGCACACATGAATGGTGTGTGTGAGTCAGTGGTAAGGATTTGGTGTGTGTTTGACAGTGACTGAGGTTTATGAATGTGTGTCTGTGTGTGTGTCAAATGCAGAAGACACATTTCGGTTGAATGCATTCAGTACAACTGACTAAATATCCCTTTTCCCTTTCCCTCCCATCACCTCTCTCTGCAGTGAAGTGGAGCCTGATGCTGCAGACTGTGTCCTGGTTTGTGGACACTGTGCAGTATTTAGGATATTCATTATTAATGGACACTGGCCTAATTCACAGTCCTGGATTGGGCTTTCTATCCCAAAAGAGACCTGCCGTATTCAGCCTGAATACAAACTCTGTTTCTCTCCCTCTCTTTCTCACACTCCCCCTTTCTATCATTTTCTCACTGAATCTTTTCCCTCTCTTCCTTTCCCTCCGTCTCTCTCTTCTTCACTCTATCCCCCTCTCCCTCTCTCTCTCTCCCTCTTTCCATCCTCTTTCATCTATCTCTCTCTGTATGTGTGGTCATGTGGCATCAGCCCTTGTCACAGGGGGAAGGGAGACTGAGTCTGTTACAGCCTCATCAGCTGGTAATCAACACAGTTCATTAAGCCCACCAGGCGCCTTCCTCTTCCTCTCGCATGGCCAGGCACACCAAAGCCTGTATTCATAAAGCAGCTCAGATTAAGATTGCTGATCCAGGATCAGTTCCACCCTGTCCATGCATGCACTCATATTCATTATGAACTAAAAGGCTAAACTGATCCTAGATAAGCACTCATACTCTGAGAACATACACTGCATGGCCAAAAGTATGTGGACACCATCTCATTCTAAAATCATGGGCATTAATATGGAGTTGGTCCCCCTTTTGCTGCTATAACAGGCTCCACTCTTCTGTGAAGGCTTTCCACTAGATGTTGGAACTTGCGAGGACTTGCTTCCATTCAGCCACAAGAGCATTAGTGAGGTCGGGCTCTGATGTCGGGTGATTAGGCCTAGCTCGTAGTCGGCGTTCCAACTTGCCTGGCGCTGTGCAGGCCAGGCAAGTTCTTCCACACTGATCTCTACAAACCATTTCTGTAGGACCTCGCTTTGTACACGGGGGCATTGTCATGCTGAAACAAGAAAGAGCCTTAGCCAAACTGTTGCCACAAAGTTGGAAGCACAGATCGTCTAGAATGTCATTGTGTGCTGCAGTGTGAAAAAACATGAAAACCAGCTCCAGACCATTATTCCTCCTCCACCAAACTTTACAGTTGGCACTATGCATTGGGGCAGGTAGAGTTCTCCTGGCATCCGCCAAACCCAGATTCGTCTGTCGGGCTGCCAGATGGTGAAGTGTGATTCATCACTCCAGAGAACACGTTTCCAATGCTCCAGAGTCCAATGGCGGCGAGCTTTACACCACTCCAGCTGACGCTTGGCATTGCGTATGGTGATCTTAAGCTCCCCGACGAACAGTTCTTGTGCTGACGTTGCTTCCAGAGGCAGTTTGGAACTCGATAGTGAGTATTGCAACCGAGGACTAACGATTTTTACGAGCTACGCGCTTCAGCACTCGCCGGTCCCGTTCTGTGAGCTTGTGTGGCCTACCACTTGCTCCTAGACATTTCCACTTCACAATAAAAACACTTACAGTTGACCAGGGCAGCTCTAGCAGGGCAGACATTTGACAAACTGACTTGTTGGAAAGGTGACATCCTATGATGGTGCCATGTTAAAAGTCACTGAGCTCTTCAGTAAGGTCATTCTACAGCCAATGTTTGTCTATGGAGATTGCATGGCTGTGTGTTCGATTTTTATTCACATGTCAGCAGAGGATGTGGCTGAAATAGCCAAAATCCACTAATTTGAAGCGGTGTCCACATACTTTTGTATATATTGACCAAGGACCAGGAAGAGTTTCTGGCTTTTACTGATTGGCTAGAGGACAGGTTGATTGGGTGGGAGAGGGGGGATGGCCCGTAAATTGTTGTTTAATGTGACCCTGCACCCCATGGGCTATGTCAGGGTTAAAGATAATCTTAAATCATCTGCTGCTAAAGGGAACTATACCACAGCACATAGAAGCTGACCTAAAGAGTCAACAACTAACCATTGGATGGATTATACTCTGCTGTGTACAGACAATCCACAAGAGTTATGGCATCAAATGGTGTTGTTCATCCCCACTCTGTTGACTAAGCGTTAAGGAGTAAGGACAGAATATTTATTAGATTTAGGGGAATGTTTACCCATTCTCTAAGGCTTACAGTGATCAATGGTGTAGGCCTAGAACTAGGTGGGTGGGTGGGAGGGAATTTGGACTGTTGTTAAAATCGACAGGAGTACATTCACCTATCGGGTCTAAATGCAAATCACATTAGTTATTTATTTAGTTATCTTGTTTTCTCTCTCTTTCATTCTCCTCTCTCTCTCTCTCTCTCTCTCTCTCTCTCGTCACATCCAACATTGACAAGAGTCAGTCATTACTTCATTGACTTTCTCCTTTTCTTAACATTCTAGTACCTTTATAGCCAGTGTCAGATCTACACAAAGAACATCAATGGACACAACACTGTCTCACGGCATCACCAATACAGCAGAGTAACACAGGTTCAACCTTCCTTTCTCCTCTATTCTACTGACCCACACCCTGACGCTCCATTCAGTAGTAGTATAGCTACATGAAAAGAGAAAGCCATTGACTCTTTGAGAGAGATATGGAGAGAGAGAAAGAGTGAGGGAAAGAGGGATGGGGGCACGTACCACATTCATAAAGAGGTCTGGATTAAAACTGATTTTAGATCAGCACCTAGGCCACTTCATCTGTGGGAACTCTGGGGGTTGGTAGGAATGCACCCTGACAGGGAGGACTAGTTGAGACGCCACTGGGTATTTGGCGACAAACAAAGGTGTAGCCGAATCATAACTACCGGTACTCATTAATGCAATGCGAACAGACAATCTGACTGACTGACAGACAGACAGACAGGCACACTGACTCAGATGTTGACTGACCGACTGACTGACTGACTGACTGACTGACTGACTGACAGGCAGACTGACAGACAGACAGACAGGCACACTGACTCAGATGTTGACAGACAGACAGACAGACAGACAGACAGACAGACAGACAGACAGACAGACAGACAGACAGACAGACAGACAGACAGACAGACAGACAGACAGACAGACAGACAGGGAGGCAGGCAGGCAGGCAGGCAGGCAGGCAGGCAGGCAGGCAGGCAGGCAGGCAGGCAGGCAGGCAGGCAGGCAGGCAGGCAGACAGACAGACAGACTCAGATGTTGACTGACTGCCAGGCAGACTGAAAGACAGACAGACACACTGACTCAGATGTTGACTGACAGACAGACAAACAAACTGACTCAGATGTTGACTGACAGACCGACACAGTGACTCAGATGTTGACTGACTGCCAGGCAGACTGAAAGACAGACAGACACACTGATTTAGATGTTGACTGACAGACCGACACACTGACTCAGATGTTGACTAACAGACAGACTGACAGACAGACAGACAGACTGACTGACTGACTGACTGACAGACAGACAGACAGACAGACAGACACACTGACTCAGATGCTGACAGACAGACAGACAGACAGACAGACAGACAGACAGACAGACAGACAGACAGACAGACAGACAGACAGACAGACAGACAGAGAAACTGTCTTCCCCTACTACATGTATTCCTCTTTCTCTCCTCTTTCTCTCTATATCCTGCTTTTTCTATCATTCTTCATCCCTCTCTCTCCTTCCATATTCATCCTTCTTTCCCCTTCTCCATCTCTCCATGGAGAGGCAAGTTGTCTTGATAATGGAGGGAAAGAGAGAGAGAGCCTCAGAGCTATCTCCCCCCATTAGAATGCGTGCGTGTTTATAAGTGGAGTTGCTGTTGATTTCACTCTCTCTCTTTGTCCAATAGAAAAAATAGATGTGGAGGAGAGGAAGAGGCAGGGGTGGGGGGTGTGGGGGTACAATAGTGAGGAGAGCAAAAGCAATCATCAAGTACTTTCCTAGCTATCTCTTTTATCTTTCTTTAGACCTGCATTTGAGCTTTTTTTAAATGTGCTTTAGTCTTGGTTTAAAGGCTGCCTCCCTATCTCTGGGTAATATCACCTTTATGAGTGGGACTGTGGGCTCTATTAGCTATGAGATAGTCCAAGGGTTTGGGGGCTAACACACACACGCAAACACACACATACACACACATTCATACATACACTGACACACTAGCACACACACACACACACGCTCACACACTAACACACACACACACTATGTATAGAGGTAGATACAGCTGTGATTCACAAAGCGGTTCCAGAATCCACAATGAGAACACACACAGCTTGAAACATCTCCTTTGTATTATTAGTGGCTGCAGGTGGAATTCTTTAGAGAAGTAAATGAGGAATGATGTGTGTGTATAGGGCGGGTTGTGTATATGTTTTAAGGTGTGTGTGTGTTAATGTGAGTGTGTGTTAATGTGTGTGTGTGTGTAAATGTGTGTGTGTTAATGTGTGTGTGTGTGTGTGTACATGTATGTGTGTGTAAATGTGTCTGTGTGTTAATGTGTGTGTGTGTAAAGGTGTGTGTGTGTGTAAAGGTGTGTGTGTGTGTTAATGTGTGTGTGTGTGTAAAGGTATGTGTGTGTGTGAAGGTGCGTGTTTTAGCTGACACCACAGTGTTAGGCCTGTTTACAGATGGTGATGAGATAACATACAAGGAGGAAGTCAGTGACTTGGCGGTGTGGTGCCAGGACAACAAGCTCTCCCTCAACATCAAGGAGCTGATTGTGGACTACAGGAGAAAGAGGGTAGAGCATGCCCCCATCCACATCAAAGGGGCTGCAGTGAAGCGGGTCGAGAGCTTCAAGTTCCTTGGCGTCAACATCACTAAGGGCTTAACATCGTCCACACACCCATGCACGGTCGTGAAGAGGGCACGACAATGCCTCTTCCCCCTCAGGAGGCTGAAAAGATTTGGCATGGGCTCTCAGATCCTCAAAAAGTGCTACAGAGGGTGTGCGGACAGTATAGTACATCACTGGGGCTGAGCTCCCTGACATCCAGGACCTCTGTATCAGGTGGTGTAAGAGGAAGGCCCGAAATATTGCCAAAGACTCCAGCCACCCAAGCCATAGACTGTTTACTCTGCTACCGTCCGGCAAACAGTACTGGAGCATTGGCTCTCGGACCAACAGGCTCCTAGACAGCTTCTACGTCCAAGCCATAAGATTTCTAAATAGCCATAAGACTGCTTAATAGTTAATTGATTGTTGCCTGGACTTTCTGCACCCAATCAATCAATCAATAAAATTTATTTACAAAGACCTTTTTACATTATCAGTTGTCACAAAGTGCTTATACGGAAACCCAGACTAAAAGATAGATAGATAGATAGATAGATAGATAGATAGATAGATAGATAGATAGATAGATAGATAGATAGATAGATAGATAGATAGATAGATAGATAGATAGATAGATAGATAGATAGATAGATAGATAGATAGATAGATAGATAGATAGATAGATAGATAGATAGATATTGACCCCCGAGGGGGAAATTTCTTTGTCAAGCAGCTACAATAACAAAACACAGGGCAAGTGCAAAATGCCACAACGAAAGTACACAGAAGACAGATACACAGTACATGATACATAGAGCGGCAGTATGAAAAAGTATAGAAATACAAGATATCTGGAGTGCAAAAAAAGCTATAAAAAGACATTGCATAGTATGAGTGGTTGGCTGAATATGTACACTATACATTGGTGGATGTTGGATGGTTAACTATACTATACAGGTCGATGGCAGAGAAATACTCCAGTAGCTAAAAATGCGTATGATATGAGTGAGGGTAATAATAGTTTACTTAATAGACAGACTGGCTAAATGAACAGGTAAGTTAATATTTTGCATGGTTAAATTAGCTGTACAGTTAAGTATACAGTTATATTTACAGATAAGTGAATACTTGCATGGTTACACAAACTGTACAGGTAAATGACAGGAAGAGATACTTAAATAGCTAAGTGTGTGTATGATATAATTTGGGGTAATAATAGTAATTCCCTTAAAATACAGTCCTTAGTGCGCAGGGTTTAATTACAGACAACTACACGTATTGCACATTCGATATACTAAAAGCAATGAGAAAAGGTGCAACTGACAGGATACTAATATGCATTCCTGAGTGAATGCCTACCTAAGTTAGGTCCAAGAATTACTAGCAATATTGCACGTGATATGATATAACAACTGTACATGAGTATGTATATACAGACCTGCATGAATAAATAGGTCCTGAGTGAATGAGTGATGACGGACCAGAGTTACTCACGGATGGATGCATAATTGTTAAACTAGGTCCTAGCACCCCAACAGTTCCAGATCTATGTTGCCGACGGCACAGCACCCCGTGAGGCATTATATAGTCTAATAGCCGCCGGCAGGAAGGACCTCCTGTAGCGCTCTCTGGCACACCGTGGTGGGATCAGTCTGTGACTGAAGGTGCTCCTCTGCATCATAACCATGGCGTGCAGAGGGTGGGTGACGTTGTCCATGATGGCCAGCAGTTTGGCCAGGATCCGTCTCTCCGCCACCTCCTCTAGAGTGTCAAGGCTCATCCCCAGGACAGAGCTAGCCTTCCTGATCAGCTTATTTACCCGAGAAGCATCACCGGCTTTAATGTTGGCTCCCCAGCACACCACTGCAAAAAAGATGGCCACCACAGACTGGTAGAAGGTATGCAGTAGTTTACTGCACACGTTGAAGGACCTGAGCCTCCTCAGAAAGTAGAGTCGGCTCTGGTCCTTTTTGTACAGGGCCCCGGTGTTACCAGCCCATTCCAGCCTGTTGTCCATATGGACTCCCAGAAACTTGTATGACCCAACCATTTCCACATCCATCCCTTGGTCCATTGCCTTGGTTCTCCTGAAGTCCACCACCATCTCCTTTGTTTTGCTGATGTTGAGCTGAAGGTGGTTCTGATTGTCACTGATTGCGCTCCTGTACTCCTCCTCCTGCCCACCCCTGATGCACCCTACAATTGCGGAGTCATCCGAGAACTTCTGTAGGTGGTATGTTTCAGAGTTATATCTGAAGTCTGAGGTGTAGAGGGTGAACAAGAAGGGGGACATGACTGTTCCCTGGGGTGCCCCCAATGCAGATGTAGAAGAAAAACTCCCTAGAAAGGCAGGAACCTAGGAAGAAACCTAGAGAACGTCCAGTCCTCTTCTGGCTGTGCTTGGTGGAGATTATAAGAGTACATGGCCATTAAGGCCAGATTGTTCTTCAAATGTTCAAACGTTCATAGATGACCAGTAGGGTCAAATAATAATCACAGTGGTTGTAGAGGGTGCAACAGGTTAGCACCTCAGGAGTAAATGTCAGTTGGATTTTCATAGCCGAGCATTCAGAGGTTGAGACAGCAGGTGCGAGAAAGAGAGAGAGATAGAGAGAGAGGGAGAGAGAGGGAGAGGGACAGTTGAAACAGCAGGTCCTGGATAAGGTAACATGACTGGTGAACAGGTCAGGGTTCCATAGCCACAGGCAGAAAAGCAGAAAATGGATCAACAGCAGGGCCAGGTAGTCCTGAGGCATGGTCCTAGGGCTCAGGTGCTCCAGGAGGAGAGAATTAGAGGGAGCATACCTAAGATCACACATATCCTGATGCCTAGTCACTTTACCCAGCCTTCATGTACATATCTACCTCAAATACCTTATTATTATATACCCTGATGACTAGTCACTTTACCCTGCCTTCATGTACATATCTATCTCAAATACCTTATTATATATCCTGATGACTAGTCACTTTACCCTGCCTTCATGTACATATCTACCTCAAAAACCTTATTATTATATATCCTGATGCCTAGTCACTTTACCCAGACTTCATGTACATATCTACCTCAAATACCTTATTATTATATATTCTGATGACTAGTCACTTTACCCTGCCTTCATGTACATATCTACCTCAAATACCTTATTATTATATATCCTGATGACTAGTCACTTTACCCTGCCTTCATGTACATATCTACCTCAAATACCTTATTATTATATATCCTGATGACTAGTCACTTTACCCTGCCTTCATGTACATATCTACCTCAAATACCTTATTATTATATATCCTGATACCTAGTCACTTTACCCTGCCTTCATGTACATATCTACCTCAAATACCTTATTATTATATATCCTGATACCTAGTCAGTTTACCCAGACTTCATGTACATATCTACCTCAAATACCTTATTATTATATATCCTGATGACTAGTCACTTTACCCAGACTTCATGTACATATCTACCTCAAATACCTTATTATTATATATCCTGATACCTAGTCACTTTACCCAGACTTCATGTACATATCTACCTCAAATACCTTATTATTATATATCCTGATACCTAGTCACTTTACCCTGCCTTCATGTACATATCTACCTCAAATAGAGGTAATGTACAAGTGTGTGTGTGTGTGTGTGTGTGTGTGTGTGTGTGTGTGTGTGTGTGTGTGTGTGTGTGTGTGTGTGTGTGTGTGTGTGTGTGTGTGTGTGTGTGTGTGTATGTACAGGTGTGTGTGTGTGTGTGTGTGTATGTACAGGTGTGTGTGTGTACGTGTGTGTGATCTCCAGGATCAGGTATGAGATAGAGTGGAGGGAGACTGCAGATTAGGCTTAAGGGTACAGCTGTAAATCACATCCCATGGGGTAATGGATTTTCAGGATGCAGGAAGCTATACATGTGCACCATCTCGCTCTCTGTGTGTGTGTGTGTGTGTGTCTGTGTGTGTGTATTGTGCGCAAGCATGCCCTAAAGCCATAATAAAGTGTCTGAAATGCTAACTTTTAAATCATCTCTACAGAGCATGCCAGTTAAATCATTTATTTGATGTATAGTTTCTGTATGGACAGGGAGTCCTCATCAATTTAGTTAATTTAGTGTGTGTGTGTGTGCGCACACCTGCTGTGTATGTGTGTTATTGATGTCACAGTTTATTGTAATTCTAATGTTTATTCATCAATGAACGTGTGCGACCAGAAAGTGAAGTGTGTGTGTGTCTGTGTGTTGCGTCAGTGAGTTGTGTGAATATATGATAGATGTATGTCTTTATGAAAGTGTGTGTTACTCACACATCATAGAGCCTGTTTTAACACTGAAGCTCTGAAATAAAGCAGTGATTGATGTTTCCTGCCACTATTTTGAGATGTGAAGTGTGTGTGTGTGTGTGTGTGTGTGTGTGTGTGTGTGTGTGTGTGTGTGTGTGTGTGTGTGTGTGTGTGTGTGTGTGTGTGTGTGTGTGTGTGTGTGTCGTGTAAGTGTGTGTGTGATTAATTAAGTCATGGGATAGAAGACACTTTTGTGAATAATTTGCTGAAACGTCAGTGGAGAAGACTTTCATCTAGAATGACTCAAAGCCATGCTGGGACTAGTCGATGGTGTCTGTAAAAAACTTGTGAACTAAGGGACCAAAACACACATACAGTGCATTTGGAAAGTAAACAGACCCCTTCCCTTTTTCCACATTTTGTTAGGTTACAGTCTTATTTTTTATCATCAATCTACACAC
Organism: Thymallus thymallus; assembly: GCA_023634145.1. NCBI lineage: Eukaryota > Metazoa > Chordata > Actinopteri > Salmoniformes > Salmonidae > Thymallus > Thymallus thymallus. Next base: position 11,197,200 of record CM042422.1, read on the forward strand.
AATACCCCACAATCACAAAGCAAAAACTGGATTTTAGAAATGTTTGCACATTCATGAAAAATTAAAAACAAGAAATACATTATTTACATAAGTATTCAGACCCTTTGTTATGAGATTCGAAATTGAGCTCAGGTGCATCCTTTTTCCATTGATCATCCTTGAGATGTTTCTACAAACATCAATTGTAAATTCATTTGATTGGATATGATATGAAAAGGCACACACCTGTCTAGATAAGGTCCCACAGTTGATAGTGCATGTCAGAGCAAAAACCAAGCCATGAGGTCAAAGGAATTGTCCGTGGAGCTCCGAGACAGGATTGTGTCGAGGCACAGATCTGGGGAAGGGTACCAAAAAATGTCTGCAGCATTGAAGATTCCCAAGAACACAGTGGCCTCTATCATTCTTAAATGGAAGAAGTTTGGAACCACCAAGACTCTTCCTAGAGCTGGCCGCCCGGCCAAACTGAGCAATCGGGGGAGAAAGGCCTTGGTCAGGGAGGTGACCAAGAACCCAATGTTCACTCTGATAGAGTTCCAGAGTTCCTCTGTGGAGATGGGAGAACCTTCCAGAAGGACAACCATCTCTGCAGCACTCTACCAATCAGGCCTTTATGGTAGAGTGGCCAGACGGAAGCCACTCCTCAGTAAAATGCACATGACAGCCTGCTTGGAGTTTGCCAAAAAGGCACCTAAAGGACTCTCTGGACTTATGAAACCAAGATTGAACTCTGTGGCCTTAATTCCAAGCGTCACATCTGGAGGAAATCTGGCACCATCCCTACGGTAAAGCATGGTGGTGGCAGCATCATGCTGTGGGGATGTTTTCAGCGGCAGGGACTGGAAGACTGGTCAGGATTGAGGGAAAGATGAATGGAGCAAAGTACAGAGAGATCCTTGATGAAAACCTGCTCCAGAGCGCTCAGGACCTCAGATTGGGGCGAAGGTTCACCTTCCAACAGGACAATGACCCTAAGCACACAGCGACGACAACGCAGGAGTGGCTTCGGGACAAGTCTCTGAATGTCCTTGAGTGGCCCAACTAGAGCCCGGACTTGAACCCGATCGAGCATCTCTGGAGAGACCTGAAAATAGCAGTTTTATATTCTTTATACAGTTGCAAACATTTCTTTAAAAAAAACAGTTTTTGCTTTGTCATTATGGGGTATTGTGTGTAGATTGACGAGGGAAAAAAATAATGTAATACATTTTAGAATAAGGCTGTAATTAAAAAAAATTGGAAAAAGTAAAGGGGTCTGAATACTTTCCAAATGCCTGATCACAAGAAATAGACTTTGATTTGGACGTTTGAAAAGGTACTGAGAACATCAATATATGTTATGCCTTCCTCGGCACTCACAAAAAAAAAGAAAAACGATTGCTCAGCACTGGGAGCGTGATGCTTGGAGCCGAAGCGCACTGCTCTATACGGCAGTTCACAATTCTCTAGCAAGCCGTGAACATTCTTGCTGATACTTGATGGTCTGAGGTCGGTTGGTTTGCAGAGCATTCCCCAAACCCTAGCCCTAACCTTAAACACACGGAATGAATGCCTAAACTGTTCAACTTTGAGTTGTTTCCGTTTAAACCTATAACCAAGCCGAATTAACCCTGTAACCACACGGAATTCATGCATCAAAAATAGCTGTTCATCCATAATACAGCGACTTTCGAAGGGAAACCATGAGATCTTATTGATATATCAGTATGACAGAAACACACACACACACTTACACACACACACACACACACACACACACACACACACACACACACACAGACATATGCCCTCTGATATCCCCCTAGCCAGTACCTCATTTATTTTTCTCATTATATCTTAACACGCACACAGTGCAGCACACACACCTGTTGAAGTGTGATATACAGCCGCTGTTCTACACCTGCTCCATCTCACCCCAATCCCTGTCTTGCACTACTGTCTGTCTGTCTGTCTGTCTGTCTGTCTGTCTGTCTGTCTGTCTGTCTGTCTGTCTGTCTGTCTGTCTGTCTGTCTGTCTGTCTGTCTGTCTGTCTGTCTGTCTGTCTGTCTGTCTGTCTGTCTGTCTCAGCACCATTGTGTACGCCGTTGCCAGGTGACCGTGGTTTGACATCTGATCAAAGAATCCCAGAGGACAGTGTGGCTCTTCTTTAGGCTCCTGTCTGACATAAATCTCCTCAACAAAAATAAATATTTCTTTCTCTCCCTCCCTTGTTCCCTCCTGTCTCCCCTGTTAGAAAAAAATAAAAGGACAGCGACCTTTAAGAGGCGAGGAGAGGTGGAACAATGGAGGAAATGGACGGATGACTCGTTTCTTTTAATTTCCTCGTTCACTCGTTCTTGGCTCTTTTTAATGAAACATCTCCATGTTGTTAGCATCCCTCTCTTCTTTCTCTCTCTGTGTCATTTCTCTGTGAGTGTTAGGCTGGCCCCTTTCTCTCTCTCTCTCTCTCTCTCTCTCTCTCTCTCTCTCTCTCTCTCTCTGTCCGTTATTCTATTTAATATTAGGCTGTCGCTTCTCCTCTCTTTTCTCTATCCTTCTCTCTTTGTTCTCTCAGACACAAGGCCTTGCAGCGAATCCAGTGTTACTGAACACACATGGCCCTCTCTCTCTCTCTCGCTCTCTCTCTCTCTCTCTCTCTCTCTCTCTCTCTCTCTCTCTCTCTCTCTCTCTCCCTCTTTCTCTCTCCTCTTATCCCGCTCTCTCTTGCTCACTCTCCCTCTTCCCCCTTCCCTTTCTGTTATTTTTCTCATAATTTTCCTTCTATACTTTATTTCTCTTTTCCCTTCCATCTCTCCATCCGTCCATCTGGGTGCTGTGTGTGTGCTCTGTAGTGTAAAGGGCAGGTGATTGCTGTTCTCCCTGTGTGACTGTGTGTGACTGACTGTGTGTGTGATTTCTGTTCCCAGTGTGTCGCTGTGTGTGACTGTGTTTTACCGTGTGTGTGCGTGTCACCGTGTGTGTGCGTGTCACCGTGTGTGTGTGACTGTGGTGTTTAATGTGCTGCTTTATGGCGTGTTTGGCTGGGCCTATCCTCTGGTGTGGACAGGGGGCCGACTGATGCTCCATTGATTTGTATGGAAATGCAGCCTGTTCACACACTAGGGCCTCCCCTCTCCTCTCCTCTCCTCTCCTCTCCTCTCCTCTCCTCTCCTCTCCTCTCCTCTCCTCTCCTCTCCTCTCCTCTCCTCTCCTCTCCTCTCCTCTCCTCTCCTCTCCTCTCCTCTCCTCTCCTCTCCTCTCCTCTCCTCTCCTCTCCTCTCCTCTCCTCTCCTCTCCTCTCCTCTCCTCTCCTCTCCTCTCCTCTCCTCTCCTCTCCTCTCCTCTCCTCTCCTCTCCTCTCCTCTCCTCTCCTCTCCTCTCCTCTCCTCTCCTCTCCTCTCCTCTCCTCTCCTCTCCTCTCCTCTCCTCTCCTCTCCTCTCCTCTCCTCTCCTCTCCTCTCCTCTCCACTCCACTCCACTCCTCTCCTCCTGTCATACAAACACCGCCTTCTCTCTCCCTTTCCCTCTCTCTCACACACCACTCCCTCTCTCTCTCTCTCTCTCTCTCTCTCTCTCTCTCTCTCTCTCTGCCTCTTTCAATTCAATTCACTTTATTGGCATGACGCAACAGTGTACATATTGCCAAAGTATCATACATCAATTATTATTATTATTATTTATTTTTTTGTATATATACATATATACAGTGGGGAGAACAAGTATTTGATACACTGCCGATTTTGCAGGTTTTCCTACTTACAAAGCATGTAGAGGTCTGTAATTTTTATCATAGGTACACTTCAACTGTGAGAGACGGAATCTAAAACAAAAATCCAGAAAATTACTTAAAAATCATACAATGTGATTTTCTGGATTTTTGTTTTAGATTCCGTCACTCACAGTTGAAGTGTACCTATGATACAAATTACAGACCTCTACATGCTTTGTAAGTAGGAAAACCTGCAAAATCGGCAGTGTATCAAATACTTGTTCTCCCCACTGTACATACACACTTAAAAAATAAAATAATAATTACAAAGGAGAACAAAATAACAACATAGGAAAAAAAAGTTATTAAATATGTCAGGCACTGTCCCTCAACTTGTGGCAGGCAGCAACATAGCATGCTGCCAGCGCACAGCGCAGAGCTGTCCATGTCTTCCCCCAAAAGGATTGGCAGCCTTTCTATTTCAGAGAGGTCCTCAAAGCCCTGGACTACTTGTTCAAATTTTGGGAAGTGACTCTCTCTGATAGTTTTATATTTTTGACATTTTGTCAGGAAATGCAGCTCTGTCTCTGGTTCTGCTGTGGTGCAGTGGTTGCACAGCCTTTCCTCTACAGGGAGCCAGGTTTTCCTGTGTCTACCCTTCTCAATAGCAAGGCTGTGCTCGCTGAGCCTGTACTTTGTCAAGGTTTTCCTGAGGTCACCATGGTCAGATAGTTTGCCATGGTGTACTGTCGA
>CM042422.1:11205508-11235508 GCA_023634145.1 Thymallus thymallus
CACCTGAACAAGTCCTAAAGCAATGGGACTCCCTAAATCTTTCTCAGATTATTACCAATACCACAAGGTATGACTCCAAACACCCAGAAAAGGCTACTCTCCTTGATGTTATTCTCACAAATAGTCTTGAGAGGTATCAGTCTGGTGTTTTCTGTAATGACTTTGACTTTAGTGATCATTGTTTTACAGCCTGTGTTCGTAATGGCTGCTCATTGAAACGACCTGTCCTGATTTGTCATAGACGCTTACAAAAAAACTTTAATGAGCAAGCCTTCCTTCCTGAACTGGCTTCTGTAAAATGGAATAGAACCAGCTTGATCCCCTCTGTCGAAGATACTTGGACCTTCTTTTTTTTAAAAATATTTTCAGTGGCATTGTTAACAAACACGTCCCCATAAAGAAAATGAGAATTAAAAACAGTTTTAACCTCTGGTTCGACCGTGATCTTGCAGAGTTACTCCACCTCAAGAATTGCATTCGTTACACCATTGCTTGGAAGGCAGCCACAGTGCATCCTTTATTTAAAGGGGGAGATCATGCTGATCCTAACTGTTATAGGTCCATTTCTATGTTGCCCTGTTTATCAAAAGTGTTGGAAAAACTTGTCAATAATCAACTGACTGGCTTTCTTGATGTCTATAGTATTCTCTCTGGTATGCAATCTGGTTTCCGCTCAGGTTATGGATATGTCACTGCAACCTTAAAGGTCCTAAATGATGTCACCATTGCTCTTGATTCTAAGAAATGTTGTGCTATTTTTATTGACTTGGCCAAAGCTTTTGATACGGTAGACCATTCCATTCTTGGATTATTGGTGTCTCTGAGGGGTCTTTGGCCTGGTTTGCTAACTACCTCTCTCAAAGAATGCAGCGTATAAAGTGAGAACATCTGCTTTCTCAGCCACTGCCTGTCACCAAGGGTGTACCCCAAGGCTCGATCCTAGGCACCAAGCTCTTCTCAATTTACATCAACAACATAGCTCAGGCAGTAGGAAGCTCTCTCATCCATTTATATGCAGATGATACAGTCTTATACTCAGCTGGCCCCTCCCCAGATTTTGTGTTAAATGCTCTACAACAAAGCTTTCTCTGCCCTTAACCTTGTCCTGAACACCTCCAAAACAAAGGTCATGTGGTTTGGTAAGAAGAATGCCCCTCTCCCCACCAGTGTGATTACTACTTCTGAGGGTTTAGAGCTTTAGGTAGTCACCTCATACAGGTATTTGGGAGTATGGCTAGATGGTACACTGTCCTTCTCTCAGCACATATCAAAGCTGCAGGCTAAGGTTAACTCTAGACTTGGTTTCCTCTATCATAATCACTCTTCTTTCACCCCAGCTGCCAAACTAACCCCAGCTGCCAAACTAACCCTGATTCAGATGACCATCCTACCCATGCTAGATTACAGAGACATAATTTATAGATCGGCAGGTAAGGGTGTTCTCGAGCGGCTAGATGTTCTTTACCATTCAGACATCAGATTTGCCGCCAATGCTCCTTATAGGACACATAACTGCACTCTATACTCCTCTGTAAACTGGTCATCTCTGTATACCTGTCGCAAGACCCACCGGTTGATGCTTATTTATAAAACCCTCTTAGGCCTCACTCCCCCCTATCTGAGATATCTACTGCAGCCCTCATCCTCCACATACAACACCCATTCTGCCAGTCACATTCTGTTAAAGGTCCCCAAAGCACACACATCCCTGGTTCGCTCGTCTTTTCAGTTCGCTGCAGCTAGCGACTGGAATGAGCTGCAACAAACATTCAAACTGGACAGTTTTATCTCCATCTCTTCATTCAAAGACTCAATCATGGACACTCTTACTGACAGTTGTGGCTGCTTTGCATTATGTATTGTTGTCTCTACCTTCTTGCCCTTTGTGCTGTTGTCTGTGTCCAATAATGTTTGTACCATGTTTTGTGCTGCTACCATGTTGTGCTGCTGCCATGTTGTGTTGCTACCATGTTGTTGTCATGTGGTGTTGCTACCATGTTGTTGTCATGTTGTGTTGCTACCATACTGTGCTGTCATGTGTTGCTGCCATGCTATGTTGTTGTCTTAGGCCTCTCTTTAGGTAGTGTTGTGGTGCCTCTCTTGTCGTGATGTGTGTTTTGTCCTATAATTTTATTTTGAATCCCAGCCCCCGTCCCCGCAGGAGGCCTTTCACCTTTTGGTAGGCCGCCATTGTAAATAAGAATTTGTTCTTAACTGACTTGCCTAGTTAAATAAAGGTTAAATTAAAAAAACATTTGTTTTGTTTTTCATTGGAATTCATCATGAAATTTAGAGTATGTCTGTGTGTACGTGAGAGAGAGCGAAAGAGAGCGAAAAAAGAGAGAGAGAGAGTAAGTAGGAGAGAGAAGGGGAGAGAGAGAGAGAGAGAGAGAGAGAGAGAGAGAGAGAGAGAGAGAGAGAGAGAGAGAGAGAGAGAGAGAGAGAGAGAGAGAGAGAGAGAGAGAGAGAGAGAGAGAGAGAGAGAGAGAGAGAGAGAGAGAGAGAGAGAGAGAGAGAGAGAGAGAGAGATAATATTCATACTGTATGCTGTATGCAATGGGAGCCTACTTAAATATCTCTGAATCTACCGGCAAAGTATAATTGAACAGAACCTTCTTCATTCTCTCCTTGTGACCAGAGGGACTGTGTGTGTGTGTGCAGGAGTTTGTGTGTAAACATGAATTGTTTGCTTGTTGTGACAAGGCTGTGGAATATGAAACTCTTCTGTGCTTTAATCAAGCGATGGCAGCGGTATCACCCAGGAATATTAACAAGTTAATCATCTGAAATTAACACTCACATCCCCTCCAGCAACGCATGCACACACACATACACACTCTCCTTCTGAATCTGCATATCCCTCGTTTATCTAGAGTCTACTTCTCTTCTCTCTGGACCCTTTTCCTATTTCTCCCTACTCCTCCCTTTCACTTAAAATCTCTCACTTTCCCTCCTTCTCTCTTTCTCACCTTTCCATCAGTTCTATATTTACAGATCCCAGCTGTACCTATCACCAGGCCTGCTATTAACTGTAACACTGGAGTTGGAGAGAGAGGAAAAGATAGAAAGAGAAAAAGAGAGAAAGAGAGTAATTGAGAAAAGAACTCTCCACTGTGTGTCAAGGTGAGTGAAATATGACAGCAAAACTGAGGATGGTCATTTCCCTTCCTGTCAGTTACTCAACCCCAGCTCAGCATGTATTGTCAGCCTACAGGTATAATCACAATCACATTGAGAAAAGATCACAAAGACCACATCCAATCACACTGAGTGACCTCTGACCCCCTGCTGTCTCTCTGCTCAACTCTTACCTTGACGTTTCAGATTTCACATTTACATCAGGTGGAGGCCACCCAGTCTCCTCTCTCGGTTCCTCTCTCTCTCTCTCTCTCTCTCCTATCTATCTCTCCTCTCTTACACTGTCAGTCTAATCCGTCTTCCTCTTTCTCGCTCTACGTGTGTCTCTCGCTCTCTCCCCCACCCCCCTCCCTCTTCTCCCCATCTCATCTCTCTCTCGCTCTCTCCTCTCTCTATTTTTCAGCATTCTAAAGAACTTGGCATACAGTGCCTTCAGAAAGTATTCACACTAGAGATGCGTGAGGTGACTCAAAACCTGCAGTACCTGCGGTTATATCCGTGGGGCAGGCAGGTTTTGATTGATTAAATATTGTGTGGATGGTTGAATAAAGAGAAAAACAATACCTTGAAAAATCATTGTGCTATTTATAGCTATAGGTTACATTGAGGTTTTTCTTTCATTGGTGTTAGTGTGTAAGCCCAAACTTTAGGGTCTAACTATACACACGCCTAATAGCCTACACACCAATCGCCAAATGCTTTTGGAAACGGGCTGAAAAAGTTAGTCGATCCACAGAGACAAAAAAATGTCAGAGTTGACGGTCATCTATGTCGATTAGAGAATAGGTGCGAAATATTGGTAAATGAATTGGTAAAAGAGATTGACAGCCCCATACAAATTCGACAGTAACAAGTCGGGGACTACTGTTAAGATGGGTTAAATAGAAACTGAAATCTTTATATGTCTATAACCGCTCACATAGTCTTAATGTTAACTCCTGCAGAATTAAGCATTTCTTGCAGTAAAATTATAGTCCAACACCATATGTAAGCAACATTTTGACCGGAACATGATTTCTTTCTTTCAGCATGAGAGAATACGAATGTGCAGTTAGATACCATCTGTAGACGGGCTATCTTTATCAGCATCATAAAATCCGATAGCATTTTTTATGTGGTTGAAATACTATCAAAGCCAAACTGAAATCTTTTCAGGAACATGTTGGGTCGTTTTCACAGCTTTCTATTTCCTTTCAACTGGTCAAACTGATGTAATTTGGAAGTTTTGCACAGAAAATCGTTCCTTTTTTTTTTTTTTTGTTATTGGCATTTTCTTCCCGGTCTTTGCTTTGCGAAAGAAGCAGCGATGACAGAGAGCTTTACCGATGTCATCTAGATTGAAGCATTTATTCTATCGATTTATGACATTATTCTGCTGAGCAAGGGTTTATTTAGTATTGGAGGGCAACATACACTATAATGACAGAAGAGAAGCCGCATGTATCTAATTATAGACAAGTTGACTAACAAATAGCCTACCAAAATGTCAGAAATTATAAGCAGAAACATATCTATATTAGGCAAAAAAAATCCTGCACCCCCTGTCAAAAAATGATTCTGCCATCTCTGACTGTAGCCTACAGCGCATTTTCTATAAATTAAATTTAAATGAAATGATGGGCAGAAAGACAAATTCAACTCCATATTTCATCGAATCAGATGTTTTCATCACAAAACCAATTGATGTTGCCAATTACTTAATTGACAAAGTGGGCAAACATAGGCAGGAAATCCCAACAAGGTGGAAAAATTATTGTTATTGTTCACGACAAACCTCTTGGCATTGACAACTTATATGGAAAGCTACTGAGGATGGTAGCTGACTCTATAGCCACTCCTACAGTATCTGTCATATCTTAACCTAGAGTAAAGGGTTTGTCCTCAGGTCTGGAGGGAAGCCAAAGTTATTCCTCTGTAAACAAATTAGCAAAAGACTTTCATCATGCTTATAGAGAAGGGCACTCAACATGTACTGCACTGACACAAATAAATTGATAATAAGAATATTGTGGGAGCTGTACTGTTAGATTACAGTGCAGCCTTTTATATTATTGACCATAAACTGTTGTTGAAAACATGTGTTATGGCTTTTCAACATCTGCCATATCATGGATTCTTTAATGGAAGCTTCTCTAATGTCAAACATGTAAAATGTGGTGTACCGCAGGGCAGCTTTCTAGGTCCTCTACTCTTTTCTATTTTTACCAATGACTTGCCACTGGAATTAAACAAAGCATGTGTATCAATGTATGCTGATGATTCAACCATATACGCATCAGCAACCACAGCTAATGAAGTCACTGAAACCCTTAACAAAGAGTTGCAGTCTGTTTTGGAATGGGTGGCCAGTAATAAACTGGTCCTGAACATCTCTAAAACTAAGAGCATTGTATTTGGTACAAATCATTCCCTAAGTTCTAGACCTCAGCTGAATCTGGTAATAAATGGTGTGGCTGTTGAACAAGTTGAGGAGACTAAATTACTTGGTGTTACCTTAGATTGTAAACTGTCATGGTCAAAACATATAGTCCTGTGTATCTCAGATGGTAGAGCATGGCGCTTGCAATGCCAGAGTTGTGGGTTTGATTCCCACGGGGGACCAGTACGAAAAAAGGTATAAACATGTATGCACTAACTACCTGTAAGTCGCTCTGGATAGGAGCGTCTGATAAATGCCTAAAATGTAAATATAGATTAAATGGTTCTAAAGATGTGGAGAAGTCTTTCTGTAATAAAGAGATGCTCTGTGAATACTTATGTAAATTTGATATTTCTGTATTTCATTTTCAATAAATTTGCAAAAATGTCTGACTTTGTCATTATGGGGTATTGTGTGTAGATGGGGGGAGAAAAACATCTATTTAATCCATTTTGAATTCAGACTGTAATGCAACAAAATGTGGAATAAGTCAAGGAGTATGAATACTTTCTGAAGGCACTGTATTAATCACTCAGCAGCCATAATCATGCGATCCCCACTCCGTTCCTTTGATATGCAGATTCTCAAGTACCTTTATACGATTTATGGAGAAGCAAGGGAACGTATCCCTTCATCGTTGACCTTCGCCTATCCCCATGGCAACGTCGTCTTAGCGTGATTGTTTAAGCGGAAAGTCAAGTGGGCCAATCCTTGGGTTTTAACTTGCCTGCCGAAGATTTGTGTGTGTGTGTGTGTGTGTGTGTCAGCTTTTCAAAATCTAATTTAGGGGATTATCCGTCTATTGATTTCACTTAAAGTGATTTTTTTTTGCTGTTTCATAAAGTAACAGTGACAAGACAACACACACACACACTGAGAAAATAAGTGATTGTTGACGTGTGAGGCTTTCTTTCCTCAGTGGGATTGGAGGAAGCTCAGCCGTCTTGCTTGGGAGACCAGTGTGTGTGTGCGTTGACGCATGTGTCTGGGTGTGCATTTACATGATAATATGTGTTGTTGACAAGTGCGTCTGTGAGTGTGTGTTTATGTGTGTGTTCACGCTGTATAGCTATTGATCATCCTCATAAAGCATTAATATTCCCCTTGGTGCATTGAGCTTGAACAGATTACCACAAGACCACCGGAGTCCCACTAAACAGCCCTTCAATCCTCATATGTCAACTCATTGCAGGGCTAACAGGAATACATTAGCTGTTTTAGCAGTTAGCATAAGCTAACTCATTGAAGTCTTAGAATATATTATCATTAGCCGTCTTAGTGGTTAGCGATTTCCTTTTTCTAAATGTTTACCTGACCTAACCTCCATTGTACTTGGCTTTGGTGAAGCCAATAAGTTGTCATGGTATGGTCAGCGTAAAGTATCCCCATGCTTCTTGTGTCTGTGGGCGTGTGATCCAACAGGTTTTCATAGCACAATCAGTATAAGCCCTCATTACCTAGTTATGACGCTTTGCGTCTGCTCCAACAGTGTGTGTGGTTGTGTGTGTGACAGTGTGTAATCTCCTCTCACAGGCCACAGATCAAAGTGTGTCGCAGCTGCCTGGTCAACTCTCCCTAGGCCACCCTGGTGATCTTCTGTCTGTTTGTGTGTCTGTCAGTCAGTCTGTGTTCCAATCTGCTGGAGCTACCAGACGCCAACAGTTGCCGTGGCAACACACCAAAGGGAGCGAGAAAGAAGGAAGGAAGAACAGGGAAAGAAAGAAAGAGAGAGGGAGGGGAGGGAGGGAGGGAGGGAGGGAGGGAGGGAGGTGAGAGAAAGGTAAAGGGGATAGAGGATAGAAGGAAGAGAAATGAGAGTGGGAGATGGCAATATAGAGAGGAACGAGGGGACAAACAGAGGGAGTTGGTACAGAATGGGAGAAAGAGACAGAGAAAGGGAGTTGGTACAGACTGGAGGAAAGAGAGAGAAAGGGAGTTGGTACAGACTGGAGGAAAGAGAGAGAAAGGGAGTTGGTACAGACTGGAGGAAAGAGAGAGAAAGGGAGTTGGTACAGACTGGAGGAAAGAGAGAGAAAGGGAGTTGGTACAGCTGTTAGGGCTGACGGTCATCTATGTCGATACGTTGCTAAGCAACACCCAACACTAACGCAGCTGGGATAGATAACTGGTTGATAACACAACTGGGGGAGCAGTGTGTGTATGTGTGGACTGAATGGGTACCTTTATATAGAGGAACAGTGAATAGACCCCTGCTAAGACAAACCCCCATAGGAGAGAGACCTGACAGGGTTACATCTGAGAGACTGGGCCTCACTGGAGTACATGACCCCTTCCAGGCACGGCACGCACGAGACACACACAAAAAGATCTTCACACTTCATCATACAATAATGAACCCAAGACCAGACCAGAGAGTGGTGCTTAAACATATTTTTTTTAATTAACATTTTTCCAAAGCAGGAATGTACTAGTTTTCTCCTCTCTTTAGAGGTGTGTTGGAGGAGAGGAGGCTAGGAGAAGGAGGAGGTCATAGTGATGGGAGGGATAGGGGGAGTAGGTCATAGAGATGGGAGGGATGGGGGGAGGAGAGGAGGAGGAGGAGGTCATAGTGATGGAAGGGATGGGGGAGGAGAGGAGGAGGAGGTCATAGTGATGGAAGGGATGGGGGAGGAGAGGAGGAGGTCATAGTGATGGGAGGGATGGGGGGAGGAGAGGAGGAGGAGGAGGTCATAGTGATGGGAGGGATGGGGGGAGGAGAGGAGGAGGAGGAGGAGGTCATAGTGATGGAAGGGATGGGGGGAGGAGAGGAGAGGAAGAGGTCATAGTGATGGGAGGGATGGGGGGAGGAGAGGAGAGGTAGAGGAGGAGGTCATAGTGATGGAAGGGATGGGGGGAGGAGAGGAGGAGGTCATAGTGATGGAAGGGATGGGGGGGGGAGGAGGTCATAGTGATGGGAGGGATGGGGGGAGGAGAGGAGGAGGAGGAGGACACAAACCCATCTCACACAGTAGTGTCCCAATACAAAGTCTCAACACGTCACGTACAAGAGCCAACCCGCCCTCTCTTGCCTCGACCTGCTGGCTATTGGCACAAAGAAATGTACACACACCAACAGAGGGGTGGGGGAGGAGAAGGAGGAGGTGTACGTTTTCACAAAACAAGAAACCTCTTTTTGAAATGAGCATCCATGAGAAAAATCCAACACATTGAAAACAGTCAAAAGCAAACAGTGAAAGAGAGAGAGACAACCTTTTAGAAAACACGACAGACATGATTACAAAAAAAAGCCTAAGCTTTGAGTCCTGGAGGGAGATTCTCCTCAGTGAAAAAGAGAGGAGAGGAGGATGAAGAGGGAGAAGAGAGAGGGAGAGAAGAAACTATTTTGCGAATGAGTAGCATCTTCAGAGTAGCAACTCCACAAGTCCAGGAAGTAAATCCAAGTGTTTTTGATTGTGGCAGCACCCATCTTTGTAAAATACTGTCATTCAGAGTGTCAGAGGATTTAAGAATTCAGAGAGAGTTTGTAGTTTGGCTTTGAGGGTGTTTTTGAAGGTATACAGTATCCCTGGTGGTCGTGTATTTGTACTGTAGACAAGACAGATTCCCACATACATACATACATACATAACATACATACATACATACATACATACATACATACATACATACATACATACATACATACATACATACATACATACATACATACATACAGTCGGAATTTTACATACACTTAGGTTGAAGTCATTAAAACTCAATTTTCAACGACTCCACAGATTTCATGTTAACAAACTATAGTTTTGGCAAGTCAGTTAGGACATCTACTTTGTGCATGACACAAGTAATTCTTCCAACAATTGTTCACAGACAGATTATTTTACTTATAATTCACTATATCACAATTCCAGTGGGTCAGAAATCAGCCAAGACCTCAGAAAAACATTGTTGACCTCCACAAGTCTGGTTCATCCTTCGGAGCAATTTCCAAACGCCTAAAGGTACCACATTCATCTCTACAAACAATAGTACGCAAGTATAAACACCATGGGACCACGCAGCCGTCAAAACGCTCAGGAAGGAGACGCGTTCTGTCTCCTAGAGATTAACATACTTTGGTGCGAAAAGTGCAAATCAATCCCAGAACAACAGCAAATAACCTTGTGAAGATGCTGGAGGAAACAGCTACAAAAGTATCTATAACCACAGTAAAACGAGTCCTATATCGACATAACCTGAAAGACCGCTCAGCAAGGAAGGAGCCACTGCTCCAAAACCGCCATAAAAAATCCAGACTACGGTTTGCAACTGCACATGGGGATAAAGATCGTACTTTTTGGAGAAATGTCCTCTGGTCTGATGAAACAAAAATAGAACTGTTTGGCCATAATGACCATCGTTATGTTAGGAGGAAAAAGCGGGAGGCTTGCAAGCCGAAGAACACCATCCCAACTGTGAAGCACGGGGGTGGCAGCATCATGTTGTGGGGGTGCTTTGCTGCAGGAGGGACTGGTGCACTTCACAAAATAGATGGCATCACGAGGAAGGAAAATTATGTGGATATATCGAAGCAACATCTCAAGACATCAGTCAGGAAGTTAAAGTTGTGTCGCAAATGGGTCTTTCAAATGGACAATGACCCCAAGCATACTTCCAAAGTTGTGGCAAAATGGCTTAAGGACAACAAAGTCAAGGTATTGGAGTGACCATCACAAAGCCCTGACCTCAACCCTATAGAGAATTTGTGTGCAGAACTGAAAAAGCATGTGCGAGCAAGGAGGCCTACAAACCAGACTCAGTTACACCAGTTATGTCAGGAGGAATGGACCAAAATTCACCCAACTTATTGTGGGAAGCTTGTGGAAGGCTACCCAAAACTTTTGACCCAAGTTAAACAATTTAAAGGCAATGCTACCAAATACTAATTGAGTGTATGTAAACTTCTGACCCACTGGGGATGTGGTGAAAGAAATAAAAGCTGAAATAAATCATTCTCTCTACTATTATTCTGACATTTCACATTCTTAAAATAAAGTGGTGATCCTAACTGACCTAAGACAGGGAATTTTTACTAGGATTAAATGTCAGGAATTGTGAAAAACTGAGTTTAAATGTATTTGGCTAAGGTGTATGTAAACTTCCGACTTCAACTGTACATACATACACCAAGATTCTGACTTTTAGCCTATTCTGTCAACTTCTCTTAACACTTTATTAATTCAAAAAGTATAATGGGAACAGATTTCACAACATAGAAATGATATGAAATAGAGAGTAAGACAAAGTTTAAAGCAATATTTCAAATAAAGCTTTTTTAGCAGGTTTGCATATGAATAACACTCACTAAGTGAAGCTTTTAAAACAAACATACACCTGTTGAGTATGAGGGATATTTAAAAGTATGGCACATCATCTATTGTCTGCTATTTTGTGAGCTTATGTGTGTACTTGCAGGTTGCTGTGCCTGTTTTGAACACATCATTGGTCTAACACTCAACCATACTAAATAGCAGCTAGCCTATACAACATAACTTAACATACGGCACGTTTGAAAAAAGCTTTGCTTTAGAAAAAGGGTGTGAAAACTTATTAGCCAGGCTAAGAGACTGACATAAACTTTTTTGAGAAAAACACCCATACACACACACACACACACACACACACACACACACACACACACACACACACACACACACACACACACACACACACACAAACACACAGTTGAGTATAACTAACCTTGTGGGGACACAAATTCAGTCCCATTCGAAATCCTATTTTCCCTAATTCTAACCTTACCCCCAAAACCTAACCCTAATTCTAACCTTAACCCTCTAGAAATAGCATTTGACCTTGCGGGGACCAAAAAAATGTCACCAGAGAAAGCCAGGACTGTCAGAAATAGGGAGCCAGATGAGAGTAATCAGTGTGTATGTGTGTGTGTGTGAGGCAGAGATGGATGCAAAGAGAGCCAGACAGAGAGAGGGTGTGTGAAATCAGCATATACTGTACATGTACAGTATGTATGTGTGTGTCAGTGTCAATATAATCAGTGTAGTGTGTCTGAAATACAAAGCTGTTTAAGGGGGAAATTGAGAGAATTTGAAATGTGCCATTTCCCTTCAGAAAAAAGAGTTGTCTGTGTCTGTTATCTTGAGTTTGTGTCTATATGTCAGTGTGTGTGTGCTTTAGATTAATCTCTCCTCCTTCTTCCAGAGTGAGGTCTGTTCCTCTCCTCCCTCCTCCTAGGGTCCATCACTCCTTCTCAGCACTTCATTAAAGGAAAGGCTCCTCTCTTCCGCCACAGTCACCATTTCACTCTATCTATCGTTCCCAGGGATTCTTGTCTCTCTTCGCTCAATTCAGCTCTCATCCCCCCACTTCTTCTTCTTCTTCTTCTTCATCTCTTCTCTCGCTCTTTGCTTTCTTTACTGTGCAGTTCCTTCTGCAGTCTTTTCTCTCTTTTTTTTAAATTATTTTTTTTCAAACAAAGGTTCTGCATTCAGTCGCTCTTTCTCTTTTCCCCTAGACAGCGACTCCGGTTCCCGTTCTTTCTTTTCATTCATTTCATTTGGAATCCGCCCTCGTTCATTTGGAACCCGCCCTCGTTCAATTCCCCCCCTTGTGTTCAAAAGCGTTTTAAAAAAAACGTTCATAGATGGTTTCTACCTCAACAACTTCCACAAACGAGGTCTAAACTTCAAAACTACAGCATAGTACAAGAACTATAAAAATATACATAGGGCGGGGAGGCCCAGAGGGGGAGGGAGGGAGGGAGGCGATGAGAGAGAGAGGGAGGGAGAAACGACCTCAGTTCGCCAAGGAAAGAAAAACAAAGGGATTCAATTAATTTACAACTCAAAGGGGAAGGAAACAGGATCAGGTTTCTAAATCGCAAAAAATAAAGCACAGGATCAAAAAAGATCTAGCAGTATAACCGAAGTGTTGTTTTACAAGTGGAGGAATAAAAACAAGACGTCTAGAAATTATATACTGGATATTCATATTCATATATAATCTGTAAGTGTTGATAGCGTTAAAAAAAATCTCACTTTTTTTTTTATATTCGCTCACTTTTTTGTGTTTTGGTTTTTAAGACAAGTCTAAAGAAGACACGCGAACACACACATTCGCTCGCACGTAGCGTATACACATAGATTAACACACACACCACACACACTGTACTAAAGCACACTAACTGCACACACACTTTTCTGTGCAACAGCAGTGTCAGAATTATTATCCTAGTCACACACACACACGCACGCACGCACACATACACAAACACACACATTATTAAAATATACAAGATTCTGAATGTCACTAAGTCTCGATTGGTCTGACCTCGGACACCTGGGCTTGATCACGTGACCCCAGCCCAGCTTTCTGATTGGGTGAGAGTCAGAGGCCCCTGGTCCAATGAGAAACCATATACACACAAACAAACTAGGATCCTATTTGTGAGTTATAACATCAGGGGCCACAGTTAGTCTCAAGATCCAATCAGGAGGCAGGTTGGTCTGGTACAAGACAGGAGCATTGGAGATATACAGAGTTCTCTGGATATGATTGGTTGGTGGGTTTTCTAGGGGTCAGAGTCCCAGAAGTCCATGTTGTGGCGTTACTAGTGTGTGTTCTCTCACACTAGCTTGGTGTGCGTGTTCTCACACACTTGTCCTCATGGTGTACAGGGTGGGACTCTTCAGCTCTGGTGGTGGGGGGGGGGGGGTTTGATTCACGGTGAGACAAACAAAAGAAGTGGGGGCCAGAGTCTCTTGCCAGTGCTGTTCTCTTTAAAGGGGCCGATGGGGGCTGAGTGGGGGGTTATATACTAAACCCTCCACAGCTTAGTGACACAGTTGAGTGAAGAGTGGTGGGCATACAGAGGGCCTCTTCAGTTAGCACACCTGCGGCTGGGATTGGGGTTGGATAGGGAGGTTCAGATACTGTATAGGGTACTAAAGATCTTGGTGGTTTTGCAGGGTAAGTCAGTGAGTGACTATTGTAGGTAGGTTGTAGGTGGTACTGTACTGTATAGAACAGGGTATATTGTAGGTAGGCTGTAGGTGGTACTGTACTGTTTAGGACAGGGTAAGGTGGTAGTTGGTAGTACTGTAGGTTGTCATGGCGACTGCCCTCATACTTTGTAGTAGATGTTGGCTGGACTCTGGGGAGGCATCTCCTGGACGATGTAGACGGGGTGACCGTAGTCACCGCTCACCTTCTCGTAGTGAGGGCAGTACGCCGAGTCCGAAGCCCGCAGGGGGATGATGATGTCACTGGGTTCCGAGCCGTTGTTGTTACCGCCACCATGGCCACCGCCGTGCCCACCGCCATGCCTCTTGGGGCTGGTGAGGGAGGAGAGTGACAGGGGCGGGTGGTGGGACTCCGAGTGCTTGGCATGTCGCCGCCGGTAACACACCACGCAGATCACCGCTGTGACCAGGAGGAGGAAGGCGGAGCCCCCTGCAGCGCCGGCAATGACTGCCACGTTGGAGGGGGGGAGGGGTCCGTTCTCGCCCCCCGCGCCTCCCGAATCCCTGCCGCCACCGCTAGGAACCCTGGGATGGGTGACGTTACCAGCACCACCTGTAGAATGGCACAAGAAAAGGTTATTTTGGTAACCTTGTAAGAGACGTAAATTGGATTTTATATAACTTTAACAAACTTTGACATGTACACAAGAAAGTACACTGTACCTCTCATAGGCGATTTTTAACCCTGAACCAACATTTTCCTGTGCCTTCTTAGGGGTGTAATCTCTTCTATATACACTGCATTTTACACGCCAATAAACATGTCTGTACCACACCAAGGTGACTGTCTTCCTTTAGTTACAGTGGCAGAAACATCCCAACAGGAAAAAAATGCAGCCAATGTGACCATAGCGTTCGGTCTATTGACATGACTTAGTTGATGGTGTTGGATATAAGACCGTTTGTTCCTCTGTGCCTGTGGAGACCTACTGAGAGGCTGGCTCTGGGTAGAAGCTACAGCAATCCAGTGAGGGGATCAAGGCAACACACTTTATCCCTTAAGCCTAACAGCGCTGTTTATGTACCATTAGCGTTAGCCCACATAAAGGAGTCAGAATGGTTGGGTGGTTTGGAC
This sequence comes from Thymallus thymallus, assembly GCA_023634145.1. NCBI lineage: Eukaryota > Metazoa > Chordata > Actinopteri > Salmoniformes > Salmonidae > Thymallus > Thymallus thymallus. The sequence continues at coordinate 11,220,135 of CM042422.1, forward strand.
AGCGTCTCAAATGGCATCCTATTCTCTATTTAGTGCACTATATAGGGAATAGGATGCCATATCGCTTTGGTAAAAAGTAGTACACTATATAGGGAATGCGGTGCCATTTAGGGCACAATCTGGGTCTCTATAGCTAGGGACCACACAGTGATGCTGCCTGGATGGAACCTGGTCCAAACCGCATGGTCCAACCGCATGTACGGTCATAGCTCAGCAGGTGTCTGTCGGGTTTGAGAACCCCTGTGAGGAAGGGTCGTGTTGACTGTGCAAACGTCGGTGGTGGTAGCGGTTAGGAGAGTAATGCGAGGCGCGGCCACGGGATTGGGTTATCATTATCCTTGGCACATTTCCCCCCTCGTTTTCGCTCCCTCTCTTCTCTCGTCTTCCTCCCTCGCTCCATGGCTCTCTGGGTTTTTGAGAACATAATGACTTACCCTCTACTGGGAGCCCCCCTTCTCTACCACCCTCACCCCTTCCTTACCCTCTACTGGGAGCCCCCCTTCTCTACCACCCTTTCCCCTTCCTTACCCTCTACTGGGAGCCCCCCTTCTCTACCACCCTCACCCCTTCCTTACCCTCTACTGGGAGCCCCCCTTCTCTACCACCCTCACCCCTTCCTTACCCTCTACTGGGAGCCCCCCTTCTCTACCACCCTCACCCCTTCCTTACCCTCTACTGGGAGCCCCCCTTCTCTACCACCCTCACCCCTTCCTTACCCTCTACTGGGAGCCCCCCTTCTCTACCACCCTCACCCCTTCCTTACCCTCTACTGGGAGCCCCCCTTCTCTACCACCCTCACCCCTTCCTTACCCTCTACTGGGAGCCCCCCTTCTCTACCACCCTCACCCCTTCCTTACCCTCTACTGGGAGCCCCCCTTCTCTACCACCCTCACCCCTTCCTTACCCTCTACTGGGAGCCCCCTACCGTGCATGCAGGACTAACTGACTGACTGATTGTCTAGCTGACTGACTGACTGACAACACTAATACTAGACGCCAAATCCTCTCTCCGCCTCTCGCTTTATTCCCTCATCTCTCTCTCGTTCCCTCCATCAACCCAACATCTCTCTCTCGTTCCCTCCATCAACCCAACATCTCTCTCTCTCTCTCGCTCCATCAACCCAACATCTCTCTCTCTCCATCTCCTTTCACCAGCTCTGTCTATTATCATCATTTTCCCTTGTTCTCTTCCCTCCATTTATCTCTCTCTCTCTCGCTCTCTCCCGCTCTCTCTTTCCTATTCAACAGTATCCTCCCTACATCTTGCTTCTCCTCTTTCTGTTTTCTGCTCCTTCAACAGTGAGGCCTTCTTCCTTCCTTTCCTCTCTCCCCCCTCTCTCTCCTCCCTATTTCTGTCTTCTGTGCTTTCTCTCATCTCTCTCGCCCTCTCCTTTCTTCTCTCTCATCAGTTCTCTCATTTCCACTTCAAATCAGGCGGAGTAGAGATGGCCTGTATGGCCGTGTCCCAAATGGAACCGTATTCCCTATATAGTACACTACTTTTGACCAGGCCCCTTAGGACTCTGGTCAAAAGTGGTGCACTTTATAGGGAATAGGGTGCCATTTGGGACACGGCCTGTATGTGTTTGGGAGAGACAGAACCACCCAGCACACAGACCAGGTCAACAAGCTCCCTGCCATGAGACAACATCCCTCCCTCTCTTCCTCCTCTATCCTTTCATCGTCTTCTTCTTTCTTCACTCCTTAGCTCCCCTCCTCCCCTCCCCTCCCCTCCCCTCTCCTCTCCTCTCCTCTCCTCTCCTCTCCTCTCCTCTCCTCTCCTCTCCCCTCCCCTCCCCTCCCCTCCCCTCCCCTCCCCTCCCCTCCCCCTCTCTTCCTCCCCTCCATCTTCCTCCCCTCCATCTCCCTCTCCTCCTCTCACTGCTCAGATTGATCATTCTCCTTCCTCTTCCTTCTCTCTGCGGACCAACAGAAACCAGGCCGCCCGAACTAATGACAATAATAACTCCTTCAAATGGCGCCCCTGGTCTCCCTCCTCTCCCCTCCTCCCTGGGCAGCTATTAGAGCTGTCGTTCCTCGCTTGCGGCACTTAGCTCTGAGGGGAGGAGAAGAGAAGAGGGGATGGACAGAGAGAGAGGGGGATGAGAGAGATAGAGGAATGGATTTAAATAGAGAGATCCCACAGATGTCTCCGGCTCGTATCCTCCATCTGTCGTTTTTAACCTCCCTCGTTCTCTGTCGTTTCCTTTCTTTCTTTCTTTACTCACTCATTCACTCACTCGCTTACTTTTTTTTGTCTTTTTGGACTGGCTGTGGTATCCTCTATGGTGGTGTAAGTGTGTAAACTCCTCCACAGCCCTCTTACCTGTATTTCTGGTGTTGGTACGGCCCGCACTTTGGTCTGGTTTGGCAGGTTTCGGGGGCAGTCCATAGGGGTCTGAGGGAAAAAAACAGGGGTGTACGACGGTCAAGATAACACAATCTCACAGCAACATCTTGTCAACATGAAAACAACCTCAAAACAGGTACACCGACTATACCAAGACTCCGTCTGAGCTAATACCAGATCTCTGTGGCCCATTAAATGAAACTAAAAATTGATTGTCTTTCAATGTAATTTTCTAAAAGAGCTATCCAACTAGATTAAAATAGGATACTTAAAGGGTTTCCATTTGTAAAAGTACCAGAATGAATATAAAACTGCAATAATAGCCCATCATCTCCAATTACCACACCATCCCATCTGCCAGACAGGGAACAGCCCCACTGTAATGCTAGGCCCAAATGGCACCGTATTCCCTTCGTAGTGCACTTCCCTACGGACCCCTGATCAAAAGTAGTGCACTATAAAGGGAATAGGGTGCCATTTGGGACACAGTCCTAATATCCCCTAGCTGTGGCTATGACAGAGTTCCATATAGATCTACTGAGAGGGACATAGACGGCCCTATTATGCTGTGTACACATAGACTGTACGATGTACACACACACACACACTCTATGTGCAGAGCTATAATTCTACACTAACTGACATTTATGGAGGTCCATACACAGTGGCAGGTATTATTGGTTTGACTGGCCCTCTTACAAGACAGCCAATCAGAACTTGGCATGAGGGGAGTTTGGATCAATATGACTGCTGGGACATGTGAGTGCTGTGTGCATTTGAGGGTGTGTGTGTGTGTGTGTGTTGTGTGGTGTGTGTGAGAGTTTGTGTGTGAGTCCCCAGCAGTAAAACAAGGAACATTCTCCCTCATGGAAACAGTTTCCACATCTCCATGAGGTCAAGGCTATTTTAGGATTAGGGGTTAGGTTTAGGGTTACAATTAGTGTTATAATTAGGGTTAGGGGTTAGGTTTAAGATTCATGGTTAGGTTTATGGTTAAGGTTAGGGAAAAAAGGATTTGTAATCGAAATCGATTTTAGGTCTCCACAAGGATAGTAAAACAAAGTGTGTGTGTGAGTGAGAGAGAGAGAGAGAGAGAGAGAGAGAGAGAGAGAGAGAGAGAGAGAGAGAGAGAGAGAGAGAGAGAGAGAGAGAGAGAACGTGTAAGTTTCGAAGACATGTGCGAATGTACGTGTGAGTGCCTGTGTGGCACATGTGTGTTTCAGAGCTGAGCAGCGCTCCATATCTCATCAGGGATCTCTATGAGGCGGCACGCCGTTTGTTTAGATGACAAACAGAGCAGAGGTGACCTTTCAGACACACAACAGATAACACAGGGAGAAGATGACAGGGGGGGGGGGGGGGGGGGGGGGGATAGAGGAGCTACTGGGAGAAAGATAGGATGGGTAGGGAAGGAGAGAAAGAGGGATAAGGTAGAAAGAGAGAGAAAGAGAGGGAGCAAGAAAGATGGGAGACAGAGAGGCGGGAGGGCAAGAGAGGTAAGGAAGAGAGGAAGAGGGAGAGAGACAAGATTAGTGTGTGAAACCACTAATTAGTGCAAATTAGTGTGAAAACCAGAGAGAACGGAGGTGAGGAGGACGAGAGAGAGGAAGGGAGGGAATCAATGATGCCGGTTTTCATTCAACCAGCAGCACCACTTCCCTCTCAGGAGAAGAGCTTTCACAGCACCACTTCCCTCTCAGGAGAAGAGCTTTCACAGCAACACACAGAGAGAAGCGCTTTCACAGCAACACACAGAGAGAAGCGCTTTCACAGCAACACACAGAGAGAAGCGCTTTCACAGCAACACACAGAGAGAAGCGCTTTCACAGCAACACACAGAGAGAAGCGCTTTCACAGCAACACACAGAGAGAAGCGCTTTCACAGCAACACACAGAGAGAAGCGCTTTCACAGCAACACACAGAGATAAGAGCTTTCACAGCAACACACAGAGAATAGCTTTCACAACAACACACAGAGAGAAGAGCTTTCACAGCAACACACAGAGAGAAGAACCTTCACAGCAACACAGAGAGAAGAGCTTTCACAACAACACACAGAGAGAAGAGCTTTCACAACAACACACAGAGAGAAGAGCTTTCACAACAACACACAGAGAGAAGAGCTTTCACAACAACACACAGAGAGAAGAGCTTTCACAACAACACACAGAGAGAAGAGCTTTCACAACAACACACAGAGCTCACTGTTGGGGAGGGAGAGAGGATTCTATTATGAGGAGCATATAATGGGGAGTATGTGTGTGAGAGAGAGAGAGCGCGCGCGCGTGTGTGGCGTACATACATTTCGGCTGAGTACGGTATGTATTTGTGTGTTGGCAGTCACGTATGAAAATATGTGCATGAAAGAGAAAAAGTATGACTTTTTTCTAAAACATTGACCCCTCTCCAGTAGCAGAGCCATTAGCAGGGTCAGTGGTGTTTAAGCCCAGAAAGAGTAGCCTACTTCTTACTGTATGTGTGGCCATAGACAGCCAGTAGCAGAGAGAGTCATGGTGTTTAGAGTCATGTGATCCTGGCTACTCCTCTCCTCTAATCAACACTAATACACTCAGAGTAGAAAGTACACTTAGAATAGTGCACTCAGTGTGTGTGTGTGTGTGTGTGTGTGTGTGTGTGTGTGTGTGTGTGTGTGTGTGTGTGTGTGTGTGTGTGTGTGTGTGTGTGTGTGTGTGTGTGTGTGTGTGTGTGTGTGTGTGTGTGTGTGTGTGTAGAGGGAGAGAGAGACCAAGAGAGAGAGAGCAAATGATGAATGAGTGTTTATTTCAGGTGTGTGTGTCTCAGTACTCACTTTGTCCCACTTTGAGGACCACCTTCATGCCCTGCGTGGCACATACTCCCCCCCTCATACTCTCCAGGCCCTGGCGAGTCCCATCTGACGTGGCTGGAGGGGATAAAAACGGAACAATATATCAGGACGAGTGTCACACACACACACACACACACACGAAACTCACCCTCACCGGTGAAACACACACAAACTCACACTCGCCCTTTCACAATGCCTCCCATTCATACAGCCCAAGCATTCTACCCAGCCAGTGGATGAGTGACATTTGCAGACGTGGTGATTAAACTCACACACAGAAGCTGTGAAATGTCATAGTCCTACAAGATGTGAGGCTTTTAATAAGTCCTAATGTCTCGGCCCAGTAGAACTCATTTAGCGGCCTAGTGACTGAGCTCTGTGGACTCAATCACTAATACACACTAATGAACTCCAATAAACTGCCCTGATATAGATGTCTACTATTTAGACTGGACAAACACACTGGAGGAGAGAGATATGGGTTTGGAGCTCCACATTAGATAAGGAGATTATTATTATTATTATGAGGAGGAGGATAAAATTATTATCTCATTGATTCATATAATTCATATAAATTCAAATGATTCATATAAAATAGTGAAAGAGAGATTCACTTCTGTGTAATTAAACAATATAATGTGATAATTTAGCAGATGCTTTTATCTAAAGGGATGCATAGTTAACACATTTAGTATATGTGGCCCAGATTTGAACCCACAACCCAGGAGTTGCAAGCACCATGCTCTTATCCATTCCATTTTAGGCTGAACCAGCTAGCGAACTGGGCAGGTCAGGAAGTAAAGGCTGTGGAGGAGGAACAGGGAGGATAGTTAAAATATCCCACTTCTGTACAGACTCCCCATGTAGTCTATAGGCTGAGGCTCATTGACTGAGAGGAGAGAGGGATGTGCTTCTACATCTGCATTGCTTGCTGTTTGGGGTTTTAGGCTTGGTTTCTGTATAAGCACTTTGTGACATCTGCTGATGTAAAAAGGGCTTTATAAATACATTGGATTGACATTTGATTGATGAGGTGAAAGGGTGAGTGCAATTTCTGAGAAATACAGAAAACATACTTTTCCCTTCTCTCTCTCTCTCTCTCTCTCTCTCTCTCTCTCTCTCTCGTCGCGCTGTCTTTCTACCGCTTGCCTCCCCCTCTTTCACTTTTGCTTTCCCTCCCTCAAAAACACCCCTCCCTCATTTTTTCTCTCCCTTGGCTTGAGGCTACAGATGAAGGTGTTGGATGGTAAGGAGAGAGGGAGCGGGGGAGAAAGAGAGAGGGGTGTGATAGAAAGAGCCTTAGTCATCTCACCTCTCCCTCTTCCTGCCAGCCTGTTAGCATTGGAAAGTGTGAAAGGAGGAGAGAGGAGAGAGGGATCTGCAAAGGACAAGGACATTAACATGGAGGAATGGATTGAAAAACCAAGAGAAGGAAAGAGAGATGAGAGGATGAGGAGCGGAGAGAGAAAATGGAGTGAGGAGAAAGGGACAATGATGGAGGTAAAAAAGGACTGAAAGGCTGGAATAGGACAGAGTAAAAGAGAAGAAGAGAAAGAAAGAAGTGATAGAATAAGAAGAACAGGGAGGAGAGAGACTGATCGTTTATGACAAGCTGTTGTTGACATGGCTGAGACAGTAGACTATGAGAAGTGATGGGAAGAGCGAGAGAGAGAGAGAGCGATAGAGAGAGAGCGAGAGAGAGAGAGAGAGAGCGATAGAGAGAGAGCGAGAGAGAGAGCGATAGAGAGAGAGCGATAGAGAGAGAGCGAGAGAGAGAGAGAGAGAGAGAGAGAGAGAGAGAGAGAGAGAGAGAGAGAGAGAGAGAGAGAGAGAGAGAGAGAGAGAGAGAGAGAGAGAGAGGAAAAGAAGGAATGTGACGATGCAGTTGGGGGGGTGAAGGTGAAGGAGTAGAGGAGCGGACAGAGAGTAACTTGGGATGAGCTGAGAGAGGAAAGACAGAAAACAGCGACAGGGGAGGGAGGGAGAGAGAAGGAGCGAGGGATGAGTAATTGAGACGATGATCAGCAGTGATGGGGGGGTGTAGAGCAGTCGAGGACGACGGGAGAGGAGGAACATCGCCTCGCCGCCCTCTTCCTCCCACGAAACAAAGAAGGGAGCAAACGACGGCAAAGTGGAAAAACGTAATTAATGAAATAATACCGCAGTCAACCTCAATCAGCCAGCACAGTCTGCATCAGAGTAGGGTTTCAGACAAGTGTGTAGTGTGAGTGGGTGTATGTGTATGTGTATGTGTGTGTGTGTACGCTAACAGCCTGTCTGCCTGTGTGTGTCTACCTCTGTATGTGTGTGTCCAAGTCCTTCTCCAACTAAACTAGACCAGTTACTTGACCCACTAAAGTCAGTCTCCAGAGTGCACAGTAAAATACTGGCCTGGGTTGACCAGATACAGGCTACGTCCCAAATGACACCCTATTCCCTACATAGTGCACTACTTTTGACGCAGCCATAGAATATACAGTCTCCATACGGAGCTGTAACCCACTTTGAGACGAGGAGTAGCACGTTGTCAGATGGCAGATAGATTCAAGTAAAGGGGGATGTGAAGGACGAGGAGTGGAGCGAAAGAGCAGATTAAACGACAAAAGAAGAAGGCAGAAACAAACAAACCGAGGGAACAAAGACAAGGGAGCGAGAGCGTTGCCTCTATAGAAGTGTGTGTGTGTGTATCGCTCGTCTCTCCCACGCTCGCCGCTGGTGTGTGTGATACCGTATCTGTGACGCACTGTTGTTGTCTAGCGCTATGAACGGGAAAACACACACACAAAATAATGGAAATGTGAGTGGGTGTTTGGCCCCTGGGATACATATTACTAACGTACGTTAACGCTGGAGCGATGGCGTGTGTGTGAGTGACATGTGTGCTTCCGTCTGTACAAATAAACATGAAACCTTTGGAATCACAAACACTGGAGTTCTGCTCTTAGTTCCAGTTAGTTGGTCCCTTAAAGCTATAACAAAGTCTGTCTCACGCACGCGCTGATGATGACAAAAGCTGCGCGTGTGTGTGTGTGTGTGTGTGTGTGTGTGTGTGTATTTGTCCTAAGAATAATGAAATCAACAAAACCACATTACCATTAGTGAGCACTGGACCTTTTTTCTTATATAGGAACAAAGTTTGTCAGTCAAAAGACCAGGAGGGAGGGAATTTACAGTCGCATTCTCCAGAGAGATAGGGTATATCTACATGTCATCGAGATGAAGCTTTGACTATATTTTCCCCTCCCTGGACGAACGGATGGGCACACACACACACACACACTTGAGAAGAGTTATGTTAGGGATTCATACCGTCTCTCCGGGCCAACTACTTAAAATCTTAGATCATACTTCATATTTCCTGTTACTGTAGAACCCTTCATAACTGACATGGAACACGTTTATAACCTTTGTACGACACATTAATGAAGCCATCACAACTCATTACCTTTCCCTGACAGCTGTGTACTCAAACCAGAAATAACTATTATATACAGCATGTATTTCAGCTCTGAAAAACTATTATTTTGATCCATAACCTAAGCCAAGACCTCACTGAGTCACTCCTTCTTTGCATACATTCCACCGAGCTCGAAATCTAGAAATACACACACAGACTATTAGTGCCAACATGGCATGAGGTTTTCCTAAGCTGTTTTCAATGGAGAAGATTGAGAACATTTGTTTTTCCATTGTAAAAACCATGGGAAATGGTTTACTGGTTTGAAGTACCAAAGTGTGTGTGTCTGTGTGTGTCGGAGGTACATAAGTGGATACCGAACAGTCTGCTGTGAGTACATCTAAGGACAAGACCTGTGTATGTTGCAGACCTTATTTTTTTCAGGAAATGTAGTGCATTCGAAAAATATACCTTGACTTTTTCCACATTTTGTTACGTTACAGCCTTATTCTAAAATTGATTATATAAAAAATCTACTCACAATACCCCATATTGACAAAACAAAAACAGGGTGTTAGAAATTTATTAAAAATGTTAAACCAATACCATATTTACATAAGTATTCAGACCTTTTGCTATGAGACTCGAAGTTGAGCTCAGGTGCATCCTGTTTCCATTGATCATCCTTGAGATGTTTTTACAACTTGATTGGAGTTCACCTGTGGTAAATTCAATTGATTGGACAAGATTTGGAAAGGCACACACCTGTCTTTATAAGATGAACGAAGCAAAGTACAGAGAGATCCTTGATGAAAACTTGCTGAGGACCTCAGACTGGACAACAATCCTAAGCACACAGTCAAGAATACGCAAGAGTGGCTTTGGGACATCTCTGAATGTCCTTGATCCCAGACTTGAACCCGATCGAACATCTCTGGAGAGACCTGAAAATAGCTGTGCAGCGACGCTCCCCATTCAACCTGACAGAGCATGAGAATATCTGCAGAGAATGGGAGAAACTCCCCAAATACAGGTGTGCCAAGCTTGTAGCGTCATACCCAAGAAGACTTGATGCTGTAATCGCTGCCAAAGGTTCTTCAACAAAGTACTGAGTAAAAGGTCTGAATACTTATTTAAATATGATATTTCAGTTGTTATTTTTTAAAAACGTCTAAAAACCTGTTTTTGCTTTGTCATTATGGGGTATTGTGTGTAGATTGATGAGACAAAAAAAAAAACAATTTAATACATTTTAGAATAAGTCTAAATACTTTCCGAAGGCACTGTGCGAAGTATTGTGGAAAACCTTACTGGGTGTTTAAATGTGGGTATAAAATGACAGTTGGGTCTCAGTCAGTGTGCAAAGTCATGGCCACAGGTTAAATATCACAGGCGCCCGCACTCCCCCCCAAGCTACAGCACACAATATTTTACATACAGCAGGTTTTTAAAGCAACAAAGAGTTGTGTTTACACCTTTGCCATGGAAACACATTTGTGATACTGGTATCATCATAGCCCTAACACACACACGCACGCACACACGCACGCACGCACGCACGCACGCACGCACGCACGCACGCACGCACGCACGCACGCACGCACACACACACACACACACACACACACACACACACACACACACACACACACACACACACACACACACACACACACACACACACACACACATAGGAGATACCGTATATCTACTATTACTAGCCACACAGACAGCCTGTGCTGGTGTGTCAGGGGGAATGATCTCAGTATCCTTGTGTGTGGTTGACCTCCCCTGTGCTCGATGACATTTTAATTCTCAGCAGTTATTCACTTTTCATCTATCGGACTCCCTCAACGTCACCCCTCCTCCCCCCTAACCTCCTAACCTCTCCGCCTATCTCCCCCGTGTCTCCCTCCTCTCTCTGTGCTGAGGGGTGGGAAGCGTGGGATCCCATTCTATTAACCTTCCAACACTGAAACAGACACACACTGAGTAGAGGCCTCAGGGCCACCAGCTCTACTGAGGAGGGCTGGTGTCAGGCATGCACCTGATCTTCGTCACGCACACACGCACACACACACCTTCAAACTGCAGAGTAGCCACGCCTATCTCCACTCTTCTTAAAGCACTGTCTGATTGCAAGTGGCAGACGTTCAGTTGGTCTAACGCAGTGGTGATGTGTCTATCATGCATTATGTTGGCTGTCAGTGGAGAGAGATGGAGGGGAAATTGCTATTGTAATGCTAATACTAATTCTATTGTAAGCCTGCATCCAAACAGACTGCTTTTATACACAGAATACAGAGTTGAGCATGCCAATTCTTTATTGTGTTTGACAGTGGAGTGTCAATTGGAAACGTTCTGTGGATAATGTGTTGGATGTTGTTCAATGCCTGGCTGAATGAGCCAGGTGTGTGTGTGTGTGTGTGTGTGTGTATCAGCATGCAAGCATGTGTGTGTGTATCTGATGTGTGTGTGATATGTAATCCTGGTTGCTGCGTAGGTTATTAATCTTTAACCTCTATAACAGTAATACTGTTAGACATCACAGTCAGACATCACAGTCAGACAGAGAGATGGCGAGAGAGCACAAGAGAGTGAGAGAAAGGGCGAGAGAAAGAGCAAGCGAGAGAGAAAGAGAGTTGTAGAGAGAGCAAGCGAGAGAGAAAGAGAGTTGGAGAGAGAGCGAGCGACAGAGAGAAGAGAGAGAGAGACGGACAGACAAAGAAAGAAAGCAACAGGTAGACAGAGAGAGGGGGGGAGCGGGGAGAAAAAAGGACTGTGAGCATTAAGAGCAGAAAGGATTGAGGAGAGACAACACTTACGTAACATTGAGGCAACGGTTGGTAAAGCAGCGGCGGAGATATACGACGGCTAAGAGAGACGCTGGCTACAGTCTGAACTGGGTCAGAGTCCTCGTCTGAGGGCATCAAGTGCATTTGAGAGGGGTTGTGTGTGTGTGTGTGTTTGTGTGTCGTCAACTCTGCTTGTGCATCGGCGTGTTTTTTGAGTGTGTACAAGTGTGTGTGTGTGTGTGTGTGTGTGTGTGTGTGTGCGCACACGAGTGTGTCTACATGTCTATAGGACTCTCAACAGTGCTATTGAGCAAGCCAGAGCATGTGACTAAAATATCTTGGCGATGAATAAAATCATTTAAAGTCAATGTGTGTGTATTTCTATGGTTGAGATATTTCACAGTGGGTTTGAATAGACATGGCTCTTCAATGTCCTTCAATCCCCATAACACCTCAATAGCTTTGAGGGAGGTATAGAAATATATTGAATAGAAGAGAAGGGGCTCATGGTCTTATCAGCTCGGTATTGAACACATATATTCTTGGCAGGAAGTGTGTAATGTTGAGATGAGAAACAGCTTGGGGTAGCACTTCAATGTACCCTTCAGAGTTTAGCTGCCATAGAATGACACTCAATGGCGAATAGGGTTTCTTATATTGAAAAGCTAAGGGAGGATGGTTGAGTGCAGCTGATGTGTATTGGGCTGTGTGCACGGTGCTTGTATGGTGTGTGTGTGTTGTTTTTCTTGTGCACCTGTGTGAAGCATATCTCTGGGTATCTTAAAGTCTGGAAGAGTGTGTCTGTCTGCAAGTGTGTGTGCGCGTGTGGCCAGTCTCCGTTATAGAATGGAGGCCTGCAGAAATGGGTCAATGCCGGCCTCTCTCCTCCATCTGTCTCTCTATCCTCTGCTCTTTGCTCATGCAGCCGTAAAGCGGTGTTTTTTTTTAAGCCTCTCTGTATTCCCATGTCTCTCCCAGATATAGACTAAAACACCTCTCCCTGTCTACTCCCCCGGCAGCACAGCAAGGATGTGGGTTTCTCTCTCTCTCTGTCTGTCTGTGTCTCTCATCTGGGCTCAGAAGGCCAGTGTGTGCGCGTGTATAGGAGTCCCTGTCCGACCGGACACACAAACAGGCAGTGATGTTTAGGGCCTCTCCAGTCTTTCTCTCTCTCTCTCTCTCTCTCTCTCTCTCTCTCTCTCTCTCTCTCTCTCTCTCTCTCTCTCTCTCTCACAATCTTAAGGATTCTGCTCAATACTTTGATTTCGCTATAAAATCAACATTTTGGTTCTTTTTTTTCCTTCTTTTTTTTCTCGACTCCCTCTCTTTCCCTCAACATTCTGCCTCAAATAAACTCAACATTTTCCTTCGTGTGTGTTCAAACCAGAGGAAATAACACTGTGTTGTGCTCAGCTGGACAGCCCCACTGGACGTCACAGTCGAATCAGAATCAGCCACATCAAACATCTAAACAGTGCGACACAATGTCAGAGCAACGTTAAAAGAACATAACCACCATGCTAGGGTTTGAACACTGAAGGAATGCTGTAGGACAACTGTCTGTTGGTTGATCCTCTTTATGTGAAGCTGTTTTAACTTATACTTCTTTGGTGAGATGAGAGGGAGGGCGGGTTGATGGGAAAGAATGGGATAGAGGGAGGGAGGGAGGTGGAGAAGTTGTTGGAGTGAATGACGAAAATCTGAAAGAAAGAGGGAAGGAGGGAGGGATGCAAAAGAGGGAAGTGGGTCAACAGTCTGATGGGAGGAACGAGAGAGAGAGGAGGAGAGATTAAAAATTAAGAAAAAGGGATGCGGACGAGAGAGATAGAGAGAGAGAGAGAGAGTGAGAGAGAGAGAGAGAGAGTGTGAGAGAGAGAGAGAGAGAGAGAGAGACAGAGAGAGAGAGAGAAGACAAGAAATGTAGGAGGGATGGGATCAGTTAGAGGAACTCTTAAACGGCGTCACATTAATGCCAAATGTCAGACACACAACTTTACTGTGTAGAGGAGTTAAGCAGAGACACTGAGCTGAGGGAAACAGGGAGAGGAGAAGAGAGAGAGAGAGAGAGAGAGAGAGAGAGAGAGAGAGAGAGAGAGAGAGAGAGAGAGAGAGAGAGAGAGAGAGAGAGAGAGAGAGAGAGAGAGAGAGAGAGAGAGAGAGAGAGAGAGAAATAGAGAGGGAGAAAGAGTCCAACTTGCTCTGAACAGAGTAGTACATCTTAAAGAGTGTAATTACACAGAGCTGTCACGTTAATTAAGGCTTTTAATGAAGTAAATGAGCGCTCAGTAAGAACAAAAAACACAGTGAGTGTTTTATTCAGAGAGACTGTGTGTGTGTATGTGTGTGTGCATGCATGTTTTATGTGTGTGTGTGTGTGCATGTGAAAGATTGTTTGTGTGAGTCCACATTCTGTATGCTTTTGTCTGCTTGGAAAACCATCCAATAGCAAGCAAGCAAGCAGGCGCGTGCGAGCACCCCCCCCCCCCACCCCCCCAAACTGGGCCCCTTCACCCTCATGTATATAAACAACAGTACACACAGCATTGCTGGTCATCTAAACATTCCCACTCCTGTCCTCATGATACCCTTCTGTACTGTAGTCACACCTTCTATTCAGGCTGCTCTCCATTAGACCATCTGGCCCTCATCTTAGAGCCACTGGAGTGTAAATCAACCTAGACTGAATGGTACTATTAAATATTATACAGCCCTACTGGCTATATACAGTGCATTCGGAAAGTATTCAGACCCGTTATCTTTTTCCACAATTTGTTACGTTACAGCCTTATTCTAAAATGGATTTTAAAAAAATCATAATCTCATCCATCTACACACAATACCCCATAATGACAAAGTGAAAACAGTTTTTAAATATTTTTGCAAATTTAAAACAGAAATATCTAATTTACATAACTATTCAGACGCTTTGCTATGAGACTCAAAATTGAGCTCAGGTGCATAGTGTTTCCATCCTTGAGATGTTTCTACAACTTGATTGGAGTTCACCTGTGGTAAATTCAATTGATTGGACATTATTTGGAAAGGCACACACCTGTCTATATAAGGTCCCACAGTTGACAGTGCATATCAGATCAAAAACCAATACATGAGGTCTAAGGAATTGTCAGGATTGCGTCGAGGCACAGATCTGGGGAAGGGTAGAATTGAAGGTCCCAAAGAACACAGTGACCCCCATCATTCTTAAATGGAAAAAGCTTGGAAGCACCAAGACTCTTCCTAGAGCTGGCCGCCTGGCCAAACTGAGAAATCGGGAGGTGACCAAGAACCCGATGGTCACTCTAACAGAGCTCCAGAGTTCATCTGTGGAGATGGGAGAACCTTCCTACAATCTCTGCAGCACTCCACCAAATCAGGCCTTTATGGTAGAGTAGCAACAGGTAGACAGAGAGAGAAACCACTCCTCAGTAAAAAGGCACATGACAGACTGCTTGGAGTTTGCCAAAAGGCACCTAAAGGACTCAGACCATGAGAAACAAGATTCTCTGGTCTTATGAAACCAAGATTGAACTTTTTGGCCTGAATGCCAAGCGTCACATCTGGATGAAACCTGGCACCATCCCTATGGTGAAGCATGGTGGTGGCAGAATCATGTTGTGTGAGGCAGGGACTGGGAGACTAGTCAGGATCGATGGAAAGATGAACAGAGCAAAGTACAGAGAGATCCTTGATGAAAGTGCTCAGGACTCAGACTGGGGCGAAGGTTCACATTCCAACAGGACAACGACCCTAAGCACACAGCCAAGAAAATGCAGGAGTTGCTTCGGGACAAGTCTCTGAATGTCCTTGAGTGGCCCAGCCAGAGCCCGGGCTTGAACTCAAGTCTAAGGCACTGCATCTCAGTGCTAGAGGCGTCACTACAGACACCCGGGTTCGAATCCAAGCTGTATCACAACCGGCCGGGATTGGGAGTCCCATAGGGCGGTGCATAATTGGCCCAGCGTCGTTTGAGTTTGGCCGTCATTGTAAATAAGAATTTGTTCTTA
>CM042422.1:11238008-11258008 GCA_023634145.1 Thymallus thymallus
GTGTGAATAGGACCGGTCTGGGGCGTGGCTCCTGCTGAATTAATTACACTAATTAGCTCCTTAATTGCATACATTAAAACTCTAGTTAGAGGGTCTGGGGCCGGGGGAGAGAGTGGGGCCGGGGGAGAGAGTGGGGCCGGGGGAGAGAGTGGGGCCGGGGGAGAGAGGGATCATTCACACACAAATTAAAGCAGACACACTTCAAATGTGATTGATTATACTGTATAATTTAGGGTGGGGGGTGAGCTTGTGTTGGTGTGTGTGTGTGTGGAGAACAGAGAGGATTGAATGGTTAATGTACCAAAGCTTATTTTCCTGAATCCACGCCCTACTGTATCTGTTTAACTCAATGATTCCACGCCACAAACACAGAAAATGTCATGCATTACGGTTCCGTGACATTCAAGAAGCCAAACACATTGACTCTGATCGACCAATGACATGGGAAGGTTTACATATATGGTCATCAAGGTCATTAGTCACCCCACTGTAGAGATCCCGCTCAGACTTCCCCCCCACCTTTAGCATTTTTAACGATTATTAAAACCTTGGCTCGCCGGGGTGTGAAAGTAGACTGAACAAAAATATAAACGTACCGTGTTTCATGAGGTGAAATAAAATATCCCCGAAATTGTCCATACGCACTAAAAGCTTATTTCTCTCAGATTTTTGCCACAAATTTGTTTACATCCCTGTTAGTGAGCATTTCTCCTTGCCAAGATAATCCATCCACCTGACAGGTGTGGCATATCAAGAAGCTGATTAGACAGCATAATCATCACACAGGAGCACCTTGTGCTGGGAACAATAAAAGGCCACTCTAAAAATGTTTTGTCGCATAACACAAGGCCACAGATGTCTCAAGTTTTGAAGGAGCATGCAATTAGCATGCTGACTGCAGGAATGTCCACCAGAGCTGTTGCCAGAGAATTGTATGTTAATTTCTCTACCATAAGCCACCTCTGTTGTTTTGGATATTTTTGTATTTTCTTCACCTACGGGATCGTCTGAGACCAGCGACCCGACAGTTTTTATTTTTTTATTTCACCTTTATTTAACCAGGTAGGTCAGTTGAGAACAAGTTCTCATTTGCAACTGCGACCTGGCCAAGACAAAGCAAAGCAGTGCGACAAAAACAACACAGAGTTACACAGTAAACAAACATAGTCAAAAACACAATAGAACATCTATATACAGAGTGCAAAATGTAGTGCAAAATGCAATAAGGTTAGGAGGTAGGACAATAAATAGACCATATATCACCATGGAGATATAAATTACAGGTTAGCATTAACACGGGAATGAAGGATGTGCAAATTATGATGTGCAAATGGAGATACTGGAGTGCAAGATTAGCAAAAAATAATAAAAATAAATATGGGGATGAGGTAGTAGTGTGGGCTATTTACAGAAGGGCTATATACAGGTGCAGTGATCGATAAGCAGCTTTGACAGCTGATGCTTAAAGTTAGTGAGGGAGATAGGAACCTCCAGCTTCAATGATTTTTGCAATTCGTTCCAGTCATTGGCAGCAGAGAACTGGAAGGAATGGCGGCCAAAGGAGGTGTTGGCTTTGGGGGTGACCAGTGAGATATACCTGCTGGAGCGCATGCTACGGGTGGGTGTTGCTATGGTGACCAGTGAGCTGAGATAGGGCAGGGATTTACCGAATAAAGACATATAGATGACCTGGAGCCAGTGGTGAAACTGTGGGTTTGAACAACCAAATAATTTCTGCACAAACTCAGGGAAGCTTACCTGCGTGCTCGTCACCACTGTCTTGACCTGACTGCAGTTCGGCATCGTAACCGACTTCAGTGGACAAACACTTACTTTCGATGGCCACTGGCACGCAAACTTTTTGACCAGAGAACCCAAAAAAGGAGTTGTAAAAAACTTCACGCACATGCGCGCACAATCGCTGATCAAAATGTAGCCTGTTATTACAACCATAATTTCCGAAACGCAAGATAGGCTACAGAAATAAACTGCGTTTTACACCTGGATTTGGAGCTGAAAGTCATTAATGTTAGCAGCCAATATTAACTAGGATATAGACCTATCATGTCACTTCTCTTGAGTCCAGAGCAAAATCAGAGGTTCCAGGATCGTATGGAATACATTCTGTCTGCACCCTGCTGATTAGCCCTGTTCTTCCTCAAATATCCTAATAACAGAATATGTCTTCATCCCATAATATTGAAGCGATGTACAGCTGCTTATGTTTAGACAGATAGCCAGTAGCCACCCAAACTAGGCCTATGTGAAATATGAAAATGATCACAATCAAATTGGCCGGTAGCCTATTGTTCTGGCAAAGATGAGTTAGTAGTAGATTGCTAAATTGTATTTTATATGAATAATATAAACCTAGGCCTACATGTCGAGGTTGGTATGGAAGAACTTGACTGGCCTGCACAGAGCTCTGACCTCAACCCCATCAAACACCTTTGGGATAAATTGGAACGGCGACTGTGAACCAGGCCTAATCGCCCAACATCAGTGCCCGACCTCACTAATGCTCTTGTGGCTGAATGGAAGCAAGTCCCTGCAGCAATGTTCCAACATCTAGTGGAAAGCCTTCCCAGAAGAGTAGAGGCTGTTAAGCAGCAAAGGGGGACCAAGCAGGTGTCCACATACTTTGGCCATTAAAGGGTTTAGTAGTGACTGTTTTTGTCGTGTAACGTCTTTCAATGAACATACTCTCTAGAATCAGTCTGTCATCCACCCCTTTCTTTTCTTCACATTACCTCTCTCTCTCTCTCTCTCTCTCTCTCTCTCTCTCTGTGTCTCTCGCTCTCTCTCTGTGTCTCTCTCTCTGTCTCTTTCTGTGTCTCTCTCTCTCTCTGTCTGTGTGTGTGTCTCTCTCTCTCTCTCTCTCTCTGTGTGTGTGTGTGTGTGTGTGTGTGTGTGTCTCTCTCTATCTCTCTGTGTCTCCCTCTCGAAAACTATAATCTCTCTCCTCACTCACAGGAGTCGGACAAGGCCTCAGCACGCGCACTGGTGTGCGTCTCTGCACTGTGTGCACCTTTATGTTGTGTTGTGGCGTGTGTGTGAATGTGTTCATTATGTCATTACGGGTCGTGTTTGCCTGAACCTGGTCCACTAAATCAAACCATGTTAGCGTGCTATTGCATTAGGAGTCGTGCCAGAAGGCCAGGAGGTCAATGGAGAGGTGTGCTACGGGATAACCCCCTCCCCCCATTCCTGGAATACACATCCCCCCACAAGTGGTTCCTAGGCAGAAGGCTGGACTATGGTGGCTTTGTCTGCACTGCGGCGGGAGTATAAAAGAAGAAGTGGCAAGGGACGCAAACAGTGTGTGTGTGAGAGAGAGACAGTGTGGGGAGGTTAAACAATGTTAACCAGTCCCAATCTAATTAAGAAGAACACACAAACACACAGAGAGAGGCATAGTTTCACATACACGTCTTTGCACACAAACAGGGCGACACACACAGCGAGAAATACATACACACACAGTAACACACACAGTGACAAATACATACACACACAGTGACACACAGTGACAAATACATACATACACACAGTGACAAACATGCTTTCTCACAGACAGCAGTGCTGCTTTGACTGCTGACCTAAATCGGGAAAGCAACCTGTCACTTTCTTTTACTCACACATCTCTCTCTCCTTCTCTCTCTCCCTCCCTCTGTTCATGTCTCTCTCTCCTTCTCTCTCTCTCTCTCTCTCCCTCTGTCCATGTCTCTCTCTCCTTCTCTCTCTCCCTCCCTCCCTCTGTTCATGTCTCTCTCTCCTTCTCTCTCTCTCTCCCTCTGTTCATGTCTCTCTCTCCTTCTCTCTCTCCCTCCCTCTGTTCATGTCTCTCTCTCCTTCTCTCTCTCTCTCCCTCTGTTCATGTCTCTCTCTCATCTCTCCCTCTGTTCATGTCTCTCTCTCCTTCTCTCCCTCTGTTCATGTCTCTCTCTCCTTCTCTCTCTCCCTCCCTCTGTTCATGTATCTCTCCCTCTGTTCATGTCTCTCTCTCCTTCTCTCTCTCTCTCTCTCTGTTCATGTCTCTCTCTCCTCTCTCTCCCTCCCTCTGTTTATGTATCTCTCTCTCTGTTCATGTCTCTCTCTCCTTCTCTCTCTTTCTCTCCCTCTGTTCATGTCTCTCTCTCCTTCTCTCTCTCCTTCTCTCTCTCTGTTCATGTCTCTCCACACAATTTTGCAACAAACCCAATGTTCTGCCTCTTCCTCAAAATACTGTAACACCCCTCCTTTCATTCCTCCCTTCATCATTACATTCTTCATCACCCTTTTCGGTTTCACTCCAAATGGTTTTGTTTCGCTAATGGAGGGTTGGTGAAAAACTATCACGGTGATTGGCTGAGACGTGTTCTACGCCATACAAAAAGCCTATGACGCAAAAAATGGTCATCTTGTTTTCTGTGTTCATCTGTGAAATCGCAGCTCAGCCAGCCAATTCATTAACTTGATCTTGATCTCAAAATGCATCTAGACATTATTTCCTCTTGCTTCTAGACTAACATTTGGTTTTGCAACAACAGGGGTTTGTACAAACTTTGTTGTCTGTGTCTCGACATATGCAACATTGTTTCAACATTGAAATTCGAACTCCACTGTCCTATTGAGAATTAACATGTCAGGACTAGACAGACATCTTCTCTCAGCCAGTCGAAATCATTAAATCAGCATAATGTTTATGGATATATACAAAGAAATGTCAATAGAATTATTTTTTTTAAACGACATGAAATGAAGCTACAGTAGTTAGTAACCAGCTTCAGTTTGAAGTGATTGTGTTAGCTGTGTAGTTGGCTAGCTCCTCTGAACAGTATCCTGATGAGAGTGCACATGCCAGGTGAAAACGCACATCCTTAGCTCATTGATATGGATGTATCCAAAACAGCTTAAAATGAACGCAAATGCATATTATAGCTGCACTGTTTGACCTGACTGTGTTAGCCGTAGCAAGCAAGGGATAAGAGCTTCGCCAACCAGCATGGCAATGGAACATTTAGAATGAATGACTGGGTCGTGTCCATAGATATCAATCAAAAAGTCTTAACAACTGGGTCGCTTCTCTGGCAACCTAACCGATAGAATGAACGGCCAGCCGGCTTGCCTAGCAACCATAGATGTGTCAGGACCAGGCCTATATTTTAGTTGAGGGATTAAATAGTAGCCTATGAATACATCAAAATAACGTTTTTTATTTCATTGGTAATTTGTTGTAGAAAAGCAATTGTACAACTTTTTTAGCACACCTTCTCGTGTCACTACAGGCACCCTGGTTCGAATCCAGGCTGTATCACAACCGGCCGTGACTGGGAGTCCCATAGGGTGGCGCACAATTGGCCTAGCGTCGTCCGAGTTTGGCCGGTGTAGGCCGTCATTGTAAATAAGTATTTGTTCTTAACTGACTTGCCTTGTTAAATAAATAAAATAAAAGTAGCTATTCTGGCTCTAACAGGTGTCAGTTTAGTTATTTTAGGCATGTAGAACATGTGTCTGTCAGTTGTGTGTCAGTAGCAGGACTGTTAAGGACGATGACAGTGATAACTAATCTAGCATCTTAACACCTTTGTGACATTCTGTGTTTGTGTGTGTGTGTGTGTCACTGTCTCTTATCCATGTCATGTTTAGATAAGCCCTACAGCTATTTAAGCCTAGTACATCCTCACATGCTACGTAAGTGTTTCAATGGCTTTAGATCAGAGATGGGCAACTTTGATGGGGGTGGGGGCCACAAAGAATCTGAATTCATCATGAGGGGTTGCAGAGGCTCGAAGTTCTGTATACGCACTTCCATACCCACACATGCAGTCAGTGCTGGCCCTAGCCTTTTGGAGGCCTTAAGTGAAAAATATTTTTGAGGCAGCGGAAAAACATTTTGCTATCGGGCGTTGAGAAAATGCTGCTGTTTTAAAGCAAGTTAGCTGCAATTCTACACATTTTGCCATGGGGTGGAGAGAAGATTTAGCAATTTTATAACACATTTCATGCAATTCTACAAATGTTGTTATGGTGCGGCAAGAAAAATAAGATTTTTTTTACATGATATCTGAGTGAGAGTGACTAACAAAATCCATGGGGCCCCCCGAAGTTTAGATAGCTGGCATGAGCAATATTTTAGCTAAATTTGATGGAGTTGTCTTTGACAATGAAGGAACCAAGTATATGGGTTGTAAAAAATGCTGGGGTTTAATCAAAATAGGCTACCAACCGGAGAGCAGGACAAGCGGCCTTCAGCGGCATACAGTAGCTGCTCTACTCCCACCAACTTCACCTTCAAGCCCAATTGTTCATGCTGTACATTTTAATGTGTTGTAAATGTTCATATGTTCTCAGTGCTCAGCTGTAGGCTACAGTTTTATGTCAGCGCTGTGCTGAGCAGACCATCCTGCTGGGGCCTCTGTCCTCATCCTCCAGCTTAACAGAATAGGCTCTAATACAGGGCGATTTAGGCCTACAGTCAGTGCATTTAACTAAGATAGGTAAGACAACCCCATATCACCGTCGCATATTGACTCCTGACTATGTCTTTTTCGAGACTGATCCGCGGGCCACCAGTTGCCAATCCCTGCTTTAGATGCTGTGTTCTAATGCATGTTAGTGGTCTTTTTAGAACTGGTATGGGTACAGTATTGTTGTTTAGTTCATAATATTAGAGGTTTGGATGCAGATAACGGAAGTTGATTATAAATCAGTTTCTTTATTGACTTATGTTGCTTTTTGAACCAATAAGGATTAGAATCAGTTTCATCTGTAAAATTTAGCTATGGTTTGCTAATTCACTTAATTAATAATTCCTACTTAATATTGAAATATTATTCAGTTTCAAGTCGATAAACTCTTCACTTCTCTCATCCTTGCCATCCCTTGTTCCCTCTCCTCCCCTCCCTCCCTCCCCTGTTCTTTACTCCCATCTTCTCCCCCATGGTTGTGGTAGCTAGCCTCTGTGCTGATGAGTGGGAAACTCAAATCTGCTGGATTTAACGTCTTCAAATATTCAGCAGATATAGATTTCTCTCAGTCCCTCGTTCCCTCACCCCTTCGACCCGTCCCCCCCCCCCCGTCTGCACCTACCTCCATCCTTTTCCTCACTCTCTCTTAAGTCATTGTAGAGACAATTACACAAACACACAAATGCACACACACACACACACACATGCATAATAAAATGCACACTCACACTCAAATTGCATATGGAGTTAATTTAGGCTGCCCTCCCTCCTTCCTCTGTATTCTCTCACTTCCTCTCCCTCTCTCTTTCTATTTTATTCTGTCGTTTATTCCAGCTTAACCCTGCTGAATAAACCAGTGTGTGGCTCCCTCTGCATTATTAAAAACATCCTCACTACTGTAAACAGAAGCACTGCGTCCAGCCAGCTAGGGCCAGAGAGAGAAAGGGAGACCGGGTGCAAACACGCCGACTTAGTCTAAGGGCTCGATTATATCGCCCAAGTTCAGCACTATAGAGCGCTTGAAATTTAAAGGGAATTTCCGAATGAGCCGACATATGCAGCGTTTACCGTGAATGCAGAGCATCGTCTATACATTTAAAATCACGCTGTATCGCTGAACTTCGGCGATACGGATTGAATCGAGCCCTAACTCTCTCTCTCTCAGGTGGAAATCTTCCACTCAGCTTTTTTATTCTATTAGTCATATTGGGCTGGATGATGGTTTATCTGTCTGTCATTGTGTGTGTGTGACAGCAATGGGTTCTCTGTGCATATTTTTGAGAGAATGGTTGTGTGTACGTGTGTGAGCATACATATGTTAGCGTTTGTGAAGAGAGTGTACGTGCCCACGTGTGTGTGTGTGTGTGTGTGTGTGTGTCGAGCACGGGGAGAGGTGATTGAAAGTGACCGTGGTGTCACAGCAGAAGACACACTTCACTCTCTCTGTCAGGCTCATCTTACTTCCTATTCACATCAATGGGCTCTCCCTTTCCCTCTCCCCCTCTCTCTCCCTTTCCCTCTCCCCCTCTCTCTCCCTTTCCCTCTCCCCCTCTCTCTCCCTTTCCCTCTCCCCCTCTCTCTCCCTCTCCCCCTCTCCCTCTCCCCCTCTCTCTCCCTGCATGTCTGCAACGGCAACTACAAAACCACCCCCTTTAACTAATCATCCACTTCCTGTTTCTCTGGCACAAGTGTCTATCTCCCAATGCATCTCCTTAATCTATCTCTAACTCCTCCCCTCTCACATTCCTCTCTCATCCCTGTTCCCTCTCATCAGTATTTTCTTCTACGAGGTGAGCAGTGCTGATTTATAAAGGAGCTTTTGAGAAGCTGACTCTTCAGGATCACTGACTCCAGATCAGTCAAAGCCCCAAAAAAATAATAATTTGAGAAGTTGCTGCTGTACGCAGGATGTCTGACTTGAGATCAGTTCATGGAAAGAGGTTTCATCCTCTGCTCTCTGACAACAAAGACAACTAGTGCCATCTATACTCCTCTCTGTCTCTGATGGGGACAAGGACAGATGGCAGCCGTCCACGAGGTGTGTGTGTGTGTGTGTGACAGAGACCTGGCATCTGCTTTCAAAGAGGCTTTATCTGTGGTTCTGCTACAGATATCAGAAGTGTGTGTATCACTGAAGAGGATAAATAAATGATGATGTGAGAGAGAGAGAGAGAGAGAGAGAGAGAGAGAGAGAGAGAGAGAGAGAGAGAGAGAGAGAGAGAGAGAGAGAGAGAGAGAGAGAGAGAGAGAGAGAGAGGAAGATTAGCAATGCTTTGTGAGATCTCACTCTTTACAACCAAGACAAGTTTCTCTCTCCCCCAGCCTACTCTCTCCTTATCAATCGCTCTTTCCTTCTCTCTCTACATCCCTCCTCCCCCTCCATCTCTTCCTCGCTTCAGTTTGGTCTAACATTTCACTCTCTCATATCAGTCTACGTTCCAGCTCATTTAGTCCACTTTGAATAAATTAGTTGCTAAGGTACACATGCTAAGGTAGGTTAATTACAAGACATTTGTGGAAAGACTCATACATACATCTGAACTTTGCACGCACGCACGCCTACCACTGGCTCAATCTTGATTAAATGCATGTACAGTTGAAGTCAGAAGTTTACATACACTTAGTTTGAAGTCATTAAAACTCATTTTTCAACCACTCCACAGATTTCATGTTAACAAACTATAGTTTTCCAACAATTGTTTACAGACAGATTATTTCACTTAGAATTCACTATATATATATCACAATTCCAATGGGTCAGAAGTTTACATACACTAAGTTGACTGTGCCTTTAAACAGCTTGGAAAATTCCAGAAAATGATGTCATGGCTTTAGAAGCTTCTGATAGGCTAATTGACATCCTTTGAGTTAATTGGAGGTGTCCCTGTGGATGTATTTCAAGGCCTACCTTCAAACTCAGTGCCTCTTTGCTCGACATCATGGGAAAATCAAAAGAAATCAGCCAAGACCTGGTTCATCCTTGGGAGCAATTTCAAAACACCTGAAGGTACCACGCTAATCTGTACAAACAATAGTACGCAAGTATAAACACCATGGGACCATACAGCCGTCATACCGTTCAGGAAGGAGACGCGTTCTGTCTCCTAGAGATTAACATACTTTGATGCGAAAAGTGCAAATCAATCCCAGAACAACAGCAAAGGACCTTGTGAAGATGCTGGAGGAAACAGGTACAAAAGTATCTATATTCACAGCAAAACTAATCCTATATCGCCGCTCAGCAAGGAAGAAGCCACTGCTCCAAAACCGCCATAAAAAAGCTAGACTACGGTTTGCAACTGCACATGGGGACAAAGATCATACTTTTTGGAGAAATGTCCTCTTGGCTGATGAATCAAAAATAGAACTATTTGGCCATAATGACCATCGTTATGTTTGGAGGAAAAAGGGGGAGGCTTGCAAGCCGAAGAACACCATCCCAACCGTGAAGCACGGGGTGGCAGCATCATGTTGTGGGGGTGCTTTGCTGCAGGAGGGACTGGTGCACTTCACAAAATAGATGGCATCATGAAGAAGGAAAATTATGTGGATATATTGAAGCAACATCTCAAGAACTCATTGTTCTTCCTCTGTCAACCATGGTTACCTGCAAGGAAACACGTGTCGTCATCATTACTTTGCACAAAAAGGGCTTCACAGGCAAGGATCAGGAATGGCAGCAGGCAGGTGTGAGTGCATCTGCACGCACAGTGAGGCGAAGACTTTTGGAGGATGGCCTGGTGTCAAGAAGGGCAGCAAAGCAGCCACTTCTCTCCAGGAAAAACATCAGGGACAGACTGGTATTCTGCAAAAGGTACAGGGATTGGACTGCTGAGGACTGGGGTAGAGTCATTTTCTCTGATGAATCCCCTTTCCGATTGTTTGGGCCATCCGGAAAACACCTTGTCCGGAGAAGACAAGGTGAGCGCTACCATCGGTCCTGTATCATGCCAACAGTAAAGCATCCTCAGATCATTCATGTGTGGGGTTGCTTCTCAGCCAAGGGAGTGGGCTCACTCACAATGTTGCCTAAGAACACAGCCATGAATAAAGAATGGTACCAACACATACTCAGAGAGCAACTTCTCCCAACCATCAAAGAACAGTTTGGTGATGACCAATGCCTTTTCCAGCATGATGGAGCACCTTGCCATAACGCAAAAGTGATAACTAAGTGGCTCGGGGAACAAAACATAGACATTTTGGGTCCATGGCCAGGAAACTCCCCAGACCTTAATCCCATTGAGAACTTGTGGTCGATCCTCAAGAGGCGGGTGGACAAACAAAAACCCACACCTTCTGACAAACTCCAAGCATTGATTACGCAAATATTGACTCTTTGCATAAACTGAATGTCATTGTCAATGAAAGCCTTTGACGCTTATGGAATACTTGTAATTATACTTCAGTGTACCATAGTAACTACTGACATAAAGATTTAAGAACACTGAAGCAGCAAACTTTGTGGAGACCAATACTTGTGTCATTCTCAAAACTTTTGGCCATGACTGTACATGCACACACACTCATGTAAACACATTATTATAATGGAAATCTCAATCAGGAAAACACACTTGAGAAACATGTACAGTACACATTATCATGAAATAATGAACCCAGACCCACACGATGTAACAACTTCACTCATACAATCACACACACAAACACAGACACCTAGCCAACATCGAACCATCAGCCTTACCCCAATTTTCCACATGCATGTCTCTCTCTCTCCCTCCCTCTATCTCTCTGAGTGTCTGTGCGTGTGACCTTGCGTTTGACCCTCATTGATTAGGGCTGGAGCTGTCAATCGATCACAGTCTGTCTGAAGGAAGATAAAACCTGAACCCTTCATAACACAGTATGGATCTATAGTGGCTGATGTTGTGGGCAAACACACCTGTTCTAACACACACACACACACGCACGCACGCACGCACATCAATACACGCAAGGACGCACACAGGGGCCTATTGTGAATGTTGCAGTGGGCTAACACAACTAAGCAGATATAATCAGAAAAATGCAGCTCTGCTGATTGTGACTGAGTGCATACTTTGAGTGCTGATATGATATGCTCCCCCCACCCTGCCTCTCAAACACACACAGGCACGGTATGATGAAACTAGATAGAGCACAGAAACTGCTAGGCAAATACAGAACACAAGTAACTAGGTACGAGGGCTACCCCTCTCTCTACCCCTCTCTCTCATGAGAAGAAGTGAAAAGAGCATTAATACACCTGAGTGAATGGTGCGTAGGAGAGAATCTACAGTATAGCAATCTAATAATGTCTGCTCTCCCCCTGAGGGGTTTTACAGGGGGTTGGCTAGGCTTGGTGTGTGTGTGCCCGAATGAGTGTGTGTTAGAGTTCCACTGAACTCCTGAATACACTCTTTAGCTCCCTCATAGTGTTGTGTTTACTTAAAAAAAAAAACCCAGAGGGGTTTCGCTTGATGAGATTGTTTTATGTGATGCACACGCTTGGCTGGCGTTGCTGACCTCGTCCTGTATTCACACGTCCTAAACCCGAACAAAACAAAACAAATAGCTGGATCCCTGGTCACTGCAAGTCTGGCAATAACAATAACCCCAGGCCAAATCAGCAGCAGCAAAGAAGATACACAATATAACACACACACGTGTAAGCAGCACCCCCTTCTCCTCCACACACACACACTACAATTCTCCCCGCTCACCGATGATGTAGTAATCAGCGTTGGTCTTGAACTCGTGTCCCCACAGGTTAGGAGAGTACTCCTGGAACTTGATGGTGAACCTCATGTCATTGTTGGGCTTGTCACAGGTGAGGAGCAGGTTAGGAGCACCCGTCACCTCACACCTGTCCGCCTGCTCACGTGACGACACCAGGTACAGCTTGTAGAACTCGTACTCGGCGGGGGCCCTCTGGCTGGGGGGGTCCGACGACGGACAGATGAGATCCAGACGATCCCCAATCTGAGGGTAGAGGACATAGCCCTTATCGTCCAAAAACCTAGAGGAAGAGACAGAGAGACAGACAGAGAGAGACAGAGAGACAGACAGAGAGAGACAGAGAGACAGACAGAGAGACAGACAGAGAGAGACAGAGAGAAATAAATCGAGAGGTAGAATATAAAAAAATATATGGCAATTGAGCAGCTGTTAGCATGTTTGGCTAGCAGCATACACCTTAAAGGAATGAATAATTTTCTCCTTGGCCCTGCAAATGGTAGTGGAGAAGCTAGCCTAGCCTAGCCTAGCACTAGTGTAGTAGAGGCCTGCAGCAGCAGAGGAACTGTTCTCATCCTGTTCTCATCACTGGGGTCAGGAGGTTATCACTGAGCACTTACACTGGAGAGGGAAACACTCTCTGCACTCAACACACACCCAGCACCAGGAAAGCATAGTAGAGGGCTGGGCTGGGCCTCACACACAAACACTAACAGGTACAGGCAGACACACAGAAACACACATGCACATAAAGCATTTATAGAAGGTCTACTATAAATTCCAGTCACATACGTGGTTGCTAAGGGGCTTCCACATAGACAATAACACACACAGGAGATACTAGCACCCATACAAATAGTTTACTGAAAGCACATTCACGTACACAGCCCTCGTATTTCCTGCATGGCACATTTGTGCGTGTTATCTGATGGTGGATTGTAGCTGTCACAGTAGACCTGAGCAGAGCAAACAACATGTCTGAGAACTGCACTTAGCAGAGAGAGAGAGAGAGAGAGAGAGAGAGAGAGAGACAGAGAGAGACAGAGAGACAGAGAGAGAGAGAGAGAGAGAGAGACAGACAGACAGAGAGAGAGAGAGAGAGAGAGAGAGAGAGAGAGAGAGATGGGTGGAAGGGATGAGTGAGTAATGGAAAAATGCTACTGGGTAGGCAGGTGTAATCGTAAAAAATTGAAAAGTAAGAAAAACGGAGCAGTAGAGAAACAGGTATAGATTTGCTTGTTACACTATATGGTTAACAGTAGCCCTATTTGTTGAGTTAACCTTGTGTGGTGGTGCTATGCAGGCTCACAAATAATCTTTATCACCATCACCTTCCCCTGCTTCCCTGTTAGTCAACACAGCTAACTGCCATCACTGGGCTACTGTTGCTTTAGACACACATGAACACACACACACACACACACACACACACACACCTCAAATTCATGTTCTGTATCAGCGACAAATCTCAACTGTCAGTCTTTTTTTATGCAGGAGGATTCAAAGAATTCCATTGAATTCTATAACAAAGCAGAACTTGGTTCCAACGTTCTCGAGTTCTATAACAAAGCAGAACTTGGTTCCAACGTTCTCGAATTCTTTAACAAAGGAACAACTCTCTCATATAACTGAAAGTTGTAGTAAGAAAGAAGTGAAGTGAACTTTATACAATTTTATAGAGTTCATCTTTACAACTAAATAAATCACTTTGACCAGACACAGAATGAACAGACGCAGCTCAACTCACTTGCCCTCAGCACCCTGCCCCTCTCCCTTTTGTCGGACCGCATCCCTCCCTCTATCCCCCTCACTCTCCGGCAGACAATAGTGCCATTCATATGTCCACACTTTGCAACCAGGGAGTGGGGGATGGAGGGGCCAGAGGTGATGGAGGGAGGAGTGTGTTGAGTGAGGGATGAGGGGAGGAGAGGAG
This sequence comes from Thymallus thymallus, assembly GCA_023634145.1. Lineage (NCBI taxonomy): Eukaryota > Metazoa > Chordata > Actinopteri > Salmoniformes > Salmonidae > Thymallus > Thymallus thymallus. The sequence continues at coordinate 11,252,103 of CM042422.1, forward strand.
GGGGAGAACTTTCTTCTCTGGGGTCTTTTATGAGGGTAGAAACATCACTCTCAACCCTGGCCGCTGCCCTGCCTCGACCTTCACAGCTAGAGAAAAGACTGGAGTGTTAAGTTTCTCTGACCCTCGCCCCCCTCCTCTCCTGACCCCTGCTGCCCCCCTCTCCTCTTCTCCTCCCTTTCTGCAGTGTGTGTACCTGACTGTCGCTGGTTAGATAGCGTATTCTGCACACCGCATATCCCAGATTCCTCACAGGCAACTCGAGCCATGTCCGAACCAAAGCCGGGCACACAGGTGCAGCCGGCGGGACAACAGGGATGTGTGTGTGTGTGTATGTCTCTATCCCTGTGTGTGAGAGAATGCCGGGGGGGGGGGCGAGAGAGAAAAAAAGCGAGAGAGAGTATTGAGCCTTTTAGTCTGAGCCCATGAGAAAAAGCCCTAAAATCCCCCAACAGACAAGCTAGATAAAATGAAAAGAGAGACTTACTTCAAGCCAATAGATCTCTATGATTTGTCCAATGAAACTAAAACAGAACCATATGTGTTACTAAGAATCCCAAAGTACCTTCCCATTATTGAATAATAAACCAGTACTCTGGTATATTTATGGAGCCCATGCATAACACACTGTCACACACACTGATGCAGACACACACATGCTCTAATCTGACACCTGTTGTGTGTCTTTCGGCTGTCGACTACACAGCGTGTCTGTTTGCTTAGAGAAGTGCTTCCCCTGTGCTTAACTAGAGGTACATTCATTTCCTGCCTCTCTAGCATCATCCTGAACTCACTCCGGCCCAATCATTTGAAAGTGTCATTCCCTTATCAATGCAAAACTCATTTATGAGACAAAGTGAAACATCCATTTGTACCCTTGCAGCGGAGTGTCCCACTCGTCATGTCAATCAAACATGTCAATATTGTCAGTAGTACTAGCAATTACATAGGTTGTTCAAACAAGAGTATGACCATTCAAGATTCCTACACATACATTCTACTTGAATAACAAAAGACAAAAATAAATAAAGAAAAAAGTATTTCCCAAATATATATTTACAAAAATGAAAAAGAGAGCTGTTCATTCAGACCCTTTGGCTCAATGCAATCTTATACATCCATACTCAGTCTGTAGGGTTCCACAGTGCTTTCACATCATTAAATAAAGATATGCTTAAAGATTAAATAAACATACAGGTAACTGCCAAAATAAAGGAAACACGACTTAATGAGGGATACAAAGTATATTGAAAGTAGGTGCTTCCACAAAGGTGTTGTTCATGAGTTGATTAGCAATTACCATCCCATCATGCTTAGATAAAAATGCCCAGTTGCCCATTATTTTGGCTAACATGGTTAGAAGAAGAGATGTCATTGACTTTGAAATAGGGGTCTCGAAGAAGCATAGGGGATATAAAGGGTGTGTGTGTCTCAATCACCAGATCTGAATGCAATTGAACACTTGGGAGATTCTGGAGTGACGCCATGAATAAAACACAAAAGTATGGAATTTATTGTGGAAGAATTGTGTTGTTTCCCTCCAATAGAGTTCCAGACACTTGTAGAATCTATGCCAAAGCACATTGAAGCTGTTCTGGTTCATGGTGGTCCAACGCCCTATTAAGACACTTTATGTTGGTGTTTTCTTTATTTTGGCAGTTACCTGTATCTCAAGAGCATTACTATTGTACAGATAAGCTCTTTGACTGAGAATAGACAGAGAGAGATTTTTCAGATTAGAGAAAGTCATTGATGATACTTTACACCATATTCCCTATACGTTTGATCATAGGGCCCTGGTCAAAAATAGGGCACTATGTAGTGAATAGGGTGGCATTTGGGATGCAAACTTTGACTATTTCCAATAAGGAGGCATGGCATAGATATCTCCACATCAGGGTGAGAAGAAAGAAGCAAATGATTAGAGTGAGAGAAAGAGAGATGGCAAGGACATGGAAAGGAATGAAGGAGAGTGAGGAAGAGAAAGTTAAAGAGCAAAAACAATAGAGAGAGAGAGAGTAGTAGGGAAGGAGAGAAGGAGGAATAGAGAGGTGGCCGGAGAGAAGGAGGAATAGAGAGGTGGCCGGAGAGAAGGAGGAATAGAGAGGTGGCCGGAGAGAAGGAGGAATAGAGAGGTGGCCGTGGAGAGAAGGAGGAATAGAGAGGTGGCCGGAGAGAGAAGGAGGAATAGAGAGGTGGCCGGAGAGAAGGAGGAATAGAGAGGTGGCCGGAGAGAAGGAGGAATAGAGAGGTGGCCGGAGAGAAGGAGGAATAGAGAGGTGGCCGGAGAGAAAGAGGAATAGAGAGGGAGCTGGAGAGAAGGAGGAATAGAGAGGGATCTGGAGAGAAGGAGGAATAGAGAGGGAGCTGGAGAGAAGGAGGAATAGAGAGGGAGCTGGAGAAAGAGAAAGAGTAGGTAACAGCAGAGCAACACAAGGTTGTTGTAAAGCCAGAGTGAAGGAAGGGCTGCTGGAATGTTTGTGGTGAGAAAGAATGACAGGAATAATAGTTTCCATATGGTTGTTCCTGACACAGAGAGAGGGAGGAGAGAAAGAGAGAGAGGGAGAGCGAAAGAGATGGAGAGAGGCAGGTAGGGCTGAGGTTGTGTTTGAATAGTTAGCCGGCGTCGTGGGACTCTGAAGGTAAGAGTGTCCTTGTCACTGCAGCATCCCTCATCAGCACACACACACACACACACACACACACACACACACACACACACACACAAACAAAGATAATCACACACACACACACTGAACAGCACACACACTGATCACCACACACACACAGACATACAAACACACACCCTCCCTTCCATCAGTCTGGATTGCCGCAGCGCTGGTGTCACATCCATTACACATCACACATCCCGTAACCATGGGAGTAACCACAGAGACCTGGGATGCAGGCACTCTGATGGCTTGGCCTTTAAAGAACACACAGCGAGATCTTTCTTTACAATCTTCCATCTCTCTCTCTCTCTCTCTCTTCTTCCCTCCCTCAATCTCTTTACAATCTTCTTTCATCAAACTCTAAACCCTCTACTCCGGGGTTTCTCAAACTCGGTCCTCAGGACCCCAAGGGATGGACGTTTTGGTTTTTGCCTTAGCACTACACAGCTGATTCACATAATCAGCTAATCATCAAGCTTTGATCATTTGAATCAGCTGTGTAGTGTTAGGGCAAAAAATTAAACGTGCCCCCCTTGGGACCGAGTCTGGGAAATGCTGGCTTACTGCAAACGTTTGGTCAGGATTTTTTCTTGACCTCCGGTTGAGGTCCTATTGTAATGAACAACTCCATAAAGCATCTCATAGTAGGAGTGTGGATCTAGGATCAGTTTTGTCTTCATAATGAACGGACAGGGGGGCCCTGGGCCCGTATCCACAAAGAGTCTCAGGGCCAGATGTACTAACACTTTTGCGCCCACTTCAGGCGTATTTGTTTCGCAAAGTGCGCATAAAACCAATGGCGACGCACCGAGATGAAAGCGCAGACTGCCTGTCGCGGGAACTGAAAATGGCAAAATGCGCTTTTCGTGTCATGCATATGCATTCATGGGATGGTCAAGGGGAAAGTGGGAGTGTCACATAAAGAGATGGGACTGGAAGCGTAAACTGCGCCTAATTATGTATTCCACGTTATGTACAGAAAAAGCCGGTGAAAGCACGCCTCTATTTTGCGCTGAAAATTCTCCGCCTCTTAAAAGCAGGTGTAACTTAGGAAGCGGGTTTCCTGGCATATGCCTCCTGGTGAAATGGCAGCAGTAATCCGAGCAAGACGAAGACATAGGCTAAGGAGACGAGCTGAAAAGATTTTTGCCACAAGAATCACACTTTTTCAGTTGAGTGAAAACTAAATCATTAAGCGTTACAGATTAAGCAGCTACGCAATATTACAGTTACTGGAAGAAATCAAAGATGACATGGAATCTCCGACTCAGCGTTCACATTCCATTCCAGCAGTTGTTAAACTCCTCGCTACATTACAATTATTGGCATCAGGATCATTTCAAACAGTCATAGCATCAGCAGTGGGAATATCGCTGATCCATGATGGACAGAGAGGAGGAGTCGCGTTTAAATATGCGCAATTTACGGTATAGTGGGTGGGGCCAGGCGCCGATTACCTGATGAACTGCAGGTTTGGTACATAACACGCACACTGCGGTTTCACATCAAGCGCTTTCTGCGTCTTGGCCAATGGCGCTATTAACGCTGCGTTCGCAAATGTACGTACATCTGGCCCTCAAGAGTGCTGATTGAGGATCAGGTCCCCACCTGTCTACAGTGTTATTCATTATGATCTAAAAGGAAAAACTGATCCTAGATCAGCACTCCTACTCAGATGCTTTGTGGATACAGGCCCTGAACTGATAATACAGCCCTGGGTCCTCTTAAGAATCACTATACTGATAAACATTTTGTTTATATCTACCTTACAGTAATATATGGATTCTGGAGCCAACTTCCTCAATAGTGGTTCCTAACTTTCAACCAATGAAATGAACAGAATCAGGTTAATAGAAACACAGTCACCAGGTCTGTCTCTGCCCCCCCCCCTTCCTCTCTCTCAGTATGTAGTCCAGTATAAGTCAGCATGATTTGCGGCTGGCTAAATTGGCCCCATTAAGAACATCTATAGGAGGTGTGGGCTGATGGAGAACCCAGGTCCTGGACAGGCCTGAGCCGGAGGGCCCCCCCAGTGTGTGTGTGCGTGTGTGTGTGTGTGTGATTTCCAACTAGGCTTTTAGCACTCCAGCTGGTGTTTATATCTCACTCAGTGTGTGTGTGTGTGTGTGTGTGTGTGTGTGTGTGTGTGTGCGTGCGTGCGTGCGTGCGTGCGTGCGTGCGTGTGTGTGTGAGGTTAAACTCATTCTCTCAGACCAACTCAGTAATTAAATTAGGTGAGTGAATGCTCGGGAGGAATGAGGGCAGACACCATAGACGTCCCTGATGGAAGGGTGGAGAGGTGGCGGGGTGGAGAGTAGGGATTGGTATTTGAAATTATTTCACTATTCAAATGCTATCATAATATCAGGATATATCCAGATAGTCGAAATACATGTGTTTTAAAGATTATTTTTTTGCGCAACTCATGAGAGCCAGTGCGCTGCACTCTGCTTGTTTCAGCAGAATGGTGGGGGAGGGGTGAGAGAGGACCAGGGACCAGTGTGTGTGACAGTCTGTGTGTGGCATGGAGAGAGAGAGAGAGAGAGAGAGAGAGAGAGAGATAAAGATAAAGCAGCCAAACTGACTTGCGCTAGTTAGACAGAGTTGTCACTGCCATCTGTTATATAATCTAGTAGTGCCTGTCTTGACTGCATCAAATCATTGTAAAGAAGCTAGCTAGCTACAGTTGCCAGCTATGTTAGCCAGCTAGCTATCTGAAGTAGCAAGGATATTTTAGGCTATTTTGAGGCGTCCTTGACTAAAATAACTCCATTCATATAAAACCACAGCCTACCTACCATTGTAGCCTACTCCTCCTTCTCCTCAATTTTTTATTGATTAGAAATCTCCCACTTCAGCCTCTGATTGCAGCGCCGATTTGATTGGCCGACAACAACAACAAGATACAGCTGTGAAATGTATTAAGGCTACCGGTGCGGCATTTTTTAATGGGGCGCACTACTAAAAACTATAAATAAAACAAATTGTTTTATACAAATTGGCCTATCCTTGTAAGCTATGTAGTGATGTCACATAGATCATGTTCCTCACTTTCAGACAAAGCCTTTACTAACGTCCATTCGGATATTCTAATATTCTAATAACCATGTCCATCCCTAGTGGATGGATGGATGGATGGATGGCTGGAGAGCGGGAGGGGTGGATGGATGGATGGGGATGTGGAGGGATAAAGAGGAAGAGAAGTATGGGGGCTGACCTGCCTCACCCATCATAGTC
>CM042422.1:11268008-11463701 GCA_023634145.1 Thymallus thymallus
ATAAGGCTGAATATGCCATGAGTAAATCTGTCCAGAAAGCAGGGAGACAAGGACACACACACTTAGTATTTTTTAAAGATCCCCATTTTCCCCTTCCGATAGGAGAGATTTTAACTAAAGAAAGAACACAGCACTCAGACTGTGAAAAAGAAAAACAATTATTTTTATTGTGAGTTCTGTGACTCTATTGTCAGTACAGTGACAAGTAAATGCAGTTGATTACTGTCACATGAATGACGGGTGATTGAATTGTGAGTGATTTCATGTGAACATAAACTGAAGATTAGTATCAATGAGATAAGGTTGGAATCCAATTGAATTACCGAAACATCTTTACAATACTGCAGTTATCAGTGTCTTTATCAGTGAGTTACTTCTAGTTTAGATCAAATTAGATTACATTTGGAATTCTGAGATCTCTGAATGCATGTGCACGAAACAGTACCAACACCGCAGACCACACAAACATCTAGAGGGGTACAAGTAGCACACATATCCATCAAGTGAACATTCTCAAACAGCTGAAGGAGATATAGAGAGGGGAGACGGGGGCTGCAGGGTTGAAGAAGTACAGGAGGGGGATCTTTTGTCCTCCTCTTTTTTTTCCCCCTCTGACTTGCATTCTTCTGGCCCTCTTTTCTTTGCGGAGAAGAAGGGAACAAAAAAAAAGAAGAAGAAAGAAACCCCTCCATCGGTTCTCTCTCCCGTGGCTCCTGCACTACAGCTGGACTCCAGAGGGAGAGAAGGAGGGAGGGAGAGGAGGGATGAACAAAAAATAGTAAAGGAAAGACCGTGTGAGGTGGGGTAGAGAGAGAGAGAGAGAGAGAGAGAGAGAGAGAGAGAGAATGAGGAAAGAAAGGGAGGAGAAGAGGAGGAAAGGTAAGGAGGGTAAAGGTGTGGATGACGTGTGTGTGTGTGTGTGGCGAGACATAGCCCGAGAGGAAGGACAGGTTAAGGTCTCCCTCACTCACAGGAAGTCCCAAATTGCTTTGACACCACTTTGATAAGCAATCATGACTATTCATCCTGCCTTTTGACATTTGAATTATTTACCAGAGGGTGGGAGAAGAGGGGGATGAGGAGGAGAAGCGAGAGAGATTGGCACAAACCAGTTAACACTACATCTGCCTGGCCTTTCAGCATATAAGTACCTGTTAGAGAACGTTATAAAGGATTAATTGCATGAAGAAATATATCTATTATTAGAAGAAAAAAAGTAAAACATGACAATGAAATAACGTCCAGTTACAGCTTCTTTTGACAAATTAGAAACTGTAAAAAGATAATATAACCATTATTTTCTAAAGCGTAAAGGTTTCACAAAGTGCATGAACAATTGTAAAGGATGAATTGCATAAATAAATATTTGTGGAAATATACTCATGACAAGATATAAAACCTTTACGCATTAATCAAACTCATCTTTTTATGCTTTGGGTCCACAGTCAGCACACAGCGTCAGGGCTTTGCGTGAGCAAGCCCCACAAACAAATTGGTTGCTCTGTCGATAGTTTTCATGGGCCTTGTTTTGTCTACACCTGCCGCAGGTGTCGCATAATACTCTAAAACGATTGTCCACCCCATACCTATCAGACCAAAATGACTCCACATCCATGCTCTTTCCGCCTTGTGCCCCATGGACATACACAGGTGCAATAAATGCTTAAAAATTCATCCATAGACATCTCACCTACTGCAAAAGTACAATCTCTGATGTGCTGCAACGTCTGCATGTCACAAACTCGTCCCTCTTTTCTACACAAACCGTGCCATCCCTCCCAGACTCCCGTCTCACTGTGGCAGTTGGGATCACCGCCTCAGTTGACTCTGTTCTGGTTTTTCTGCGGGGAGGCTCAGGCATCGGGGGCGGAGGCACGAAGTAAACATCAGAATCAGATTAACCCTTCATCAGCAACATCAATTTCAAGCTCATTACCTGATCCTCCATCCGACTCCAATTCATCTACATTTGCAATGCTGTCCATTTATTTGGTTCGGCTTGCCATTGTGAACTACACATAAGGTATGTTGTACTCAGTGTCTGATTTGACTCTCCGAGGCGAAAATATATACAATTTCCAGCCTTTCATAATGAAATAATTAGACCTCCTACAACACCCACAATTCTTCATCAAAATTACACTATAGGTCTAAATGCAATCATCCTCATCATTCAGATCAATGAAATTCAAAATCACCCTCCTCATTCAGTTCAGTGAAGTCATATGAACCATTATCAGTTTCTATGTGGTTTCTATCGCCCATTCATCCATTGACAACAGAATAGCACATTTTAATTAATTTAATTTATTATGTTATAAATTCTTGCTTAGTAACCAGAGCAACACTGCCGCGCCGGTGTTCATGTGCTGAATGCATGGACAGCACAGATATTCTTGGAAAAAGTGAAATGTGGAAATAGAGCTTCACCTTGAATTATGAGAGTTATTTGACTAAGATAAATGTAATAGATATCAGATTATTTTAAATGTAATCTTGCCTAAATGCTAAGTCTTATTATGTGTGAAATTAGTTTCAATGTAGTTTCGATGGGCCGGCTGTGCAGGCTGACTGATATCGCTCATCAAGTTGAATAGAGTCAAATATTTTGGGGGGCATTATTCTAAAGGCCTACTGCAACGCAAATAATGTTTTCATTACCCTATTGATGTTTTAAATTAAATCAACATCTTTACCCTCATCTTTCAGCTAATTTACATTTGATTGTAAAGTAACTTGCAAAATTATTGCCCATTTCATCCATTTCAATTTTTTCCAGAGTCAAGGATATATTTTGGATTATTCTAAATGCCTACTGCAACATGTAGCATGTTTTAGTTTCCTTTACAAAACATTTGATTACTAATAAGAGTTATAGTAAATAAAACAGTCCCATAACAGTTTATTTCTACCAAGTAAAATGGTATCAACCCGCTAGGCGCGCGGTCAAATTATTTGCTGCTGAAAATAGCCATAACAAACTCATCATTACGTTATTGTCTTTCTAAATTAAATCAACCTCTTCACACTCCTAATCATTCAGTTAGACCTCATTTAAATTAAATTGTGAAGTAAGGTGCACAATTATCGCCCATTCATTCACTTGTCATTCATTCAGTGAGGAGAGAAAAATGCATTAGCGCCTGGCTGGGTACCAACGTCCTACAGCACATTGTCTTGGAGGGTTAAGTTTGGAATATTTTTCTGTTTGTGATTGCTTCTGACAAATGAGCAGTAAAATACAAACATTTCATAAAAGTCAGGGAAGGAGCAGGATCTTTATAAAATTTACAAAATTAAAACGTCAGTGGCCGTTGGCCTGTGGTGGTTCTAGGTTCTAGTGTTAAACCAAAGGGCAAGAGCGAAAGAGAGAGAAGACAAAGAAAGAGAGACAAGAAGGAAAAAGAACAGAGCAATTTTAAAACGTATAAACTTTGCCGGCTGCCAACTCGGCGTAACGTGACAGAGGGGAGGATATGGAAAGATGGACATTTACACTGGCCTGGTGGAGGGAGGGAGGGAGGGAAGGAAGAAAGGAGAAGTGGAGGGGGAATTAGCAAGGAGAGGTGGACTCATTTTGCAGACAAGAGAGGGTAAGAATGTGTGTGTTAGTGAGACAGTATGTAAGCAAGTGTGTGTGTGAGGCCTTTCAGTAAGGCACTGGGAGGGGAGCTGTTTTGTTCAAGGGGAGGAGAGGGGGAAGAAAAGGTAGAAAAAGAAGTGAGCGATATGCTACTGAAGGAGAGGGGGTGCGACTCGAAGGAAATTTAACTCCTCCAGTTGGTCTTTGGCCAGCACTGGGCGTAATAAAATAAAAAAATCTGTGTGTGTGTGTGTGTGTGTGTGTTTGTGTGTGTGTTTGTGTGTGTGTGCGTATGTTAGTGCTCACTACAAGACAGGCGGACAAAAAGAATGAGAGGGGAAAATGGCCCAAAATAAAAACCTGCACGCTCCATACCTCAAGGCATGCACATTAAGATGTGGGTGTGTATGTGCATGCCTGCGTGTGTGTGTGTGTGTACACAGACCGAGTATCCGATTTAATCCTGTTGTTGGCGTAACCTTTATACAAGACAGATCTTGTTATGGAGTTGTTGTGGACAACAAAAAACATGTTCACTGTCTATGGCTGTGTGTTCTTCACCATTCTGATATGTGGCACACAGAAACCTTACATCCTGGTCACTAGAGGTACTATGCAGAGTGGATAATTATTTACATTTGTGTCATTTAGCAGATGCTCTTATCAGGAGCAACTTACAGTAGTGAGTGCATCATTTTTTTACTTTTCCCTGTACTGGTCCCACGTGGGAATCAAACCCACAACCCTGGTGTTGCAAGTGCCATGCTCAACCAACTGAACCACACAGGACCACAGTCTTTTCCTGATTCCATCCTTCTTTCACTCCTTCCTTCTCTCTAGTGCTGCAACTATCCATTATCTTCTTAGCCTACTAACAGGTCTCTTAACAACAACAGTCTATGGATGAGTTCTCTCTTTTCTCGTTACCTACAATAACTTGTACACATAGACCTTGTATCCAGGGTCGTATTCATTAGTGCACAGTGAATCAAAACATTTGTAATGGAAAACAAAAACAAGCGTGTCTTATTGGACTAAGTGCAGGTAGTCCCTCCCTGTTTCAGTCCAATTGATGTCTAATGAACACAACCCTAAACTAGAGCTGAGTGGCGTTTGTATAGTCTGAGCTTTGAGAAATAGGCTAGCTATACCTAGACAAGGTCATGGTTTTCCTTCAGCCTGCTTTAGATGTGGGATAATGGTCTGGCCAGATGGACTGATGGGAACTGAATTCATACAGGCTGTTCCTATGGCTGCTAGTTGGCTATAGCTACATACACACTGAGTACAATGAAGTAGCATTAAGCTGTATGAAGTATTAAGAGTATACACTACTGTTCAAAAGTTTGGGGGTCACATAGAAATGTCCTTGTTTTTGAAAGAAAACTATTTTTTTGTCCATTAAAATAACATCAAATTGATCAGAAATACAGTGTAGACATTGTTAATGTTGTAAATGACTATTGTAGAATATCTACATTATCAGCAACCATCACTCCTGTGTTCCAATGGCACATTGTGTTAGCTAATCCAAGTTTATCATTTTCAAAGGCTAACACAACGTGCCATTGGAACACAGGAGTGATGGTTGCTGATAATGGGCCTCTGTTATCAGCAACAATAGTCATTTACAACATTAACAATGTCTACACTGTAGTGCTTTTCTTTCAAAAACAAGGACATTTCTAAGCGACCCCAAACTTTTGAACGGTAGCATACGTAATATGATAGTTATGAAATGGTAGTTAAGTAGTAGTTTGAAAGATGAAAAGTAAGGCAATAGTAATATTACTATGTAGAAGTAAAAAGAAGAAGGTTGGAGTTGCAATGCTTATGGCAAAGAAGTATCATAGCATCTTCCTATACTGCGCGTGTCATAGCTAACTCTTCTATCAGTGTCATGGGTGGGAGCAAAAGAGGGATGCTAGAGGTTGGGGGGGGAGCCTAATTATAGGAGTCTGGGTAGTATCAGGGTTGATTGAGGTTATTAGGGAGGTAATAAAGAGACAATGGGGTTAGCGTAGTCCATATCTGCTGCTGAGGAATGTGTGTGTGTGTGTGTGTGTGTGTGTGTGTGTGTGTGTGTGTGTGTGTGTGTGTGTGTGTGTGTGTGTGTGTGTGTGTGTGTGTGTGTGTGTGTGTGTGTGTGTGTGGAATGTGTCTGCAGCAGTGTTAATGGCTCACAGGAAGAAGCTCTCAGGGTGATGATCTATTGGCCATCACTCACACTCACTATCTGGGTCACGTCACATCAGACCACAGCCCTGTCACGACTCTACTCCCACTTTCTCTCATCCCTCCCTAATCTCACTCACTCCCCAGTCCACTCCCAGCCTTTGTTCGTCCCACCCTCCTTCCCTTCCCTTCCCTTCCCTTCCCTTCCCTTCCCTTCCCTTCCCTTCCCTTCCCTTCCCTTCCCTTCCCTTCCCTTCCCTTCCCTTCCCTTCCCTTCCCTTCCCTTCCCTTCCCTTCCCTTCCCTTCCCTTCCCTTCCCTTCCCTTCCCTTCCCTTCCCTTCCCTTCCCTTCCCTTCCCTTCCCTTCCCTTCCTTCCTTCCTTCCCTCTCTCTCTCTCTCTCTCTCTCTAATTCCCCCACTCTCTCTGTCAGTGTCAGGCCTCCAGTCATCACCTACCCTGATTCTGCTGGCTAGGTCAGGATAAACATTCCTGTGCATCCCAGCGTCTATGGGAGGAGGCAGGAGGAGAAGGAGGGAGGAGAATTGCCCTGTGTGGTCAATCCCATTCCAGCCCAGCGTTGGGGACGCCAGGCTACTCATTAGCTTGAGAGACGACCCGAGGGGCCACGTGCTGAGAGCTGATCCTAGATCAGAGGAGACCTGGGGGATTTGGAGGGCACCACCCCTCTCATCACCCCTCCTCCCACACCAATGCTGATTAGCTCTGTTTAACCAGTGGATCAGGAGGATGAGGATCACAGATCTCAGTGGGCTGATCTAAAGGCCATGTGGATGGACCCTATTGTGTTCCACTGCAGAGCCCTGCTCCCCATCTGCATGCACTAGAGATCAATGGAGTCTTTTTTTAGTGAGCCCCATATTGCCTCCCAGAGTGTGTTTGTGGGCCCCATAGCTTTAGAGTCCGCTATGACAGCCTATTCCTAACATATGGTGTTACAGGTGGGGCTCTTCTCATATTGTGACTTTTGCTCAGTTAAATACCCAGGGACTGAAACCTATACAACTAGTGGGCCTAAAGGACCAAAAAGGATCCGACTACCTTTCATTCCTCAAACCTCATGTGGTTTGTGTATGTGTGTCTGGGCTTCTGACATGCTGTCTGGGGATGGAGTGTGTTGGACTCTCACTTTACACACACACTGACATGACATATGAAGCCCACACACACATGCAGCATAGCGGTAGGTGGGGCAGGTCTCATCTTCTGAAGATTCAGTGTAATGTACAGTGTGGGTGTTTGTGTGCGTGCCTCTGTGTGGGGCCGGATGCTTGATCTCATACCCCTGGGAACAGAGAGACAGAAAACGACACCCACCACTGCCCTCACTGCTACGGTTGGGCAGTATACCGTATACCGGGGTATTTGGAAATAACCACAGGATGGTTTTTCCAATTCCGTCAATACCGTTGAAACTTCTTCTTTGTTTGTTAATAAAGTTTGTTAATACATTTTTATATTTGTAGCTTACTTTAAGTAAATACCTGCAGTCAACTTGTGCAATACGTTAGGAGATAAAGAACATTGCGTTCTTCATTTCACCTGTCACATTATCATGAAGCTTACGGTAGTCCCCAGTCCCGTGGTGTTTGTTTACAAGCACACAACTAGGAGAGACCGGAGTCTCGCTGGCTAATATTTGTTTTGTGCGTGCAGCAAACTGCAGAGATGGGACCCAGTCACAATTTTGCAAGTCCTAAACAAGTCTCAAGTCTTTAGCTTCGAGTCTCAAGTCAAGTCCCAAGTAATAAATGGGCAAGTCTCAAGTAAAGTCCAAAGTTCCACAGCTCAGGTCGATTTTGTAATTTAGCAGACGCTGTTATCCAGAGTGACTTAAAGGAGCAATTAGGGTTACGTGCCTTGCTCAAGGGCACACCGGCAGACTTCTCACCTAGTCGGCTTGGGCATTCAAACTATCGACCTTTCGGTTACTGGCCAAACATTCTTAACCACTAGGCTACCTGGCGCCAAGGTATGTTTATATATACAGTACCAGTCAAAAGTTTGGACACACCTACTCATTCAAGGGTTTTTCTTTATTTGTACTATTTCTACACTGTATAATAATAGTGAAGACATCAAAACTATGAAATAACACATATGGAATCATGTAGTAACCAAAAACGTGTTAAACAAATTTGAGATTCTTCAAAGTAGCTACCCTTTGCCTTGATGACAGCTTTGCACACTCTTGGCATTCACTCAACCAGCTTCTTGAGGTAGTCACCTGGAATGCATTTCAATTAACAGGTGTGCCTTGTAAAAAGTTAATTTGTGGAATTTAATTTAATGCGTTTGAGCCAATCAGTTGTGTTGTGAGAAGGTAGGGGTGGTATACAGAGGATAGCCCTATTCAGCAAAAGACCAAGTCCGTATTATGTCAAGAACAAATGAGCAAAGAGAAACGACAGTCCATCAATACTTTAAGACATGAAGGTCAGTCAATCTGAAAAATGTGCCATAATATGAAACTGGCTCTCAGGAGGACTGCCACAGGAAAGGAATACCCCGAGTTACCCCTGCTGCAGAGGATAAGTTCATTCGAGTTACCAGCCTCAGAAATTGCAGCCCAAATAAATGCTTCAGAGTTCAAGTAACAGACACATCTCAAGATCAACTGTTCAGAGGAGACTGCGTGAATCAGGCCTTCATGGCCTATAAAGAAAAACCCTTCAATGAGTAGGTATAAACACACACATACACACACACACACACACACACACACACACACACACACACACACACACACACACACACACACACACACACACACACACACACACACACACACACACACACACACACACACACACACACAAGAGCTCAGTGACTACCAACGTGGCACAGTCATAGGATGCCACCCTTTCAACAAGTCAGTTCGTCAAATTTCTGCCTTGCTCGAGCTGCCCTGGTCAACTATAAAGGCTGTTATTGTGAAGTGGACATTTCTAGGCGCAACAACGGCTCAGTCGCGAAGTGGTTGGCCACATAAGCTCACAGAACGGGCCGCTGAGTGCTGAAGTGCGTAAAAATAAAAAAATAAAAAAATAAAATCGCCTGTCCTCAGTTGCAACACTGACTACGAGCTCCAAACTGCCTCTGGAAGCAACGTCAGCAGAAGAACTGTTCATGAAATGGGTTTTCCCTGGCCGAGCAGCCGCACACAAGCCTAAGATCACCATGCGCAATGCCAAGCGTCAGCTGGAGTGGTGTAAAGCTCGCCGCCAATGGACTCTGGAGCAGTGGAAACGTTCTCAGTGCCTGACCTCACTAATGCTCGTGGCTGAATGGAAGCAAGTCCCTGCAGCAATGTTCCAACATCCAGTGGAAAACCTTCCCAGAAGAGTAGAGGCTGTTATAGCAGCAAAGAGGGGACCAACTCCATATTAATGCCCCTGATTTTGGAATGAGATGTTTGACGAGCAAGAAATTCTGGCACTAGGAAGGATTAAAACCCTGTCAAACTGCAGCAATCTTGTAATTGTTCATATTAATTATATTTCAAAACTAGACATTCCTTTACACAGACTCAACCACTGCAATTGGACAATAGAACTCACAGGGCTGAGCTTGTTTTATGCAGGTTTGCAAATGCAATTAAAAAGCAACACACTCTATTTATGTAATCAGTATTGTGTTGTTTTATTAATTTCAGTTAATCATTTTGGATTGAAAAGATAACCTAGCCAGCGAGCCCAAGGTTAATCATATTCACATTTTCTCCTACCAGAAATGAATGGGCTATAAATAGGCTATATAACATTAACATTACAGCTCAAGTCCAAGTTAAGTTACAAGTCATAGACGCTCAAGTCATAGACGCTCAAGTCATAGACGCTCAAGTCATAGACGCTCAAGTCAAAGACTAGCGGCAAGTGTTTTTTATTTTTGCAAAATGTGCAACTTTGTGACTCAAGTCCACATTTCTGGCAAACTGTGAGTAGCATTTTTTTGTTACTTGTATAGTTTAGGTCAGAAACTGTACAAAATGTTCGCAATGCAGAGTATCAGTGGGGTTTGTAAACAGCGGCCCTTGTGTTCAGTGCCGTTATTACCGAATATCCTGGTATGGCACAAGGTCGGTATGAAGGTATGACAATCTGGATACCGCCCAAGCCTACTCCCTGCCTGTCCGCCATCCCTGCCCTGTCTGACTGGCTGCCTGCCTTACTGGTTTCCCTCTTAGTGAGCCAGCTGTGTAGTGTAGTGGCCAGCCTGTTCTATTCTGCCACATCAGCTGAAAGCTCTTTTCACAGCTCCTGTTGCTCTCAGCTCGTAAACTCACACACACACACACACACACACACACACACACACACACACACACACACACACACACACACACACACACACCCCTTGGCTTTTTTCACTGCAGTTAGAGGAACAAAAGGTATACTTTAACATGCCACAAGGAGACTAGCAGATCCACATACACTCTCTCTCTCTCTCTCCTTTTCTCCGTCTCTTTCTCTCCTCACTTCTCACTTCTCCCTCTCACTCCCATACACTCTCTCTCTCTCTCCCCTTCCCTCCGATTTTCCTCCCTCTCGCCCACCGACTCCTCCCCCGTCTCTATCCGTCTCCCTCTTCCCTACAGTGCACTCCAAAACCCCTACTCTTGTCTTTTTTTATAACCCTGAAACTCAGTAGATATTCTCTAATAATTTTGCCTAAGGATCTGTGCAACTAAGCTTACTGCTTCTCATATACACTCTTATCCACACAACAGAAAATACCCTTAATGGAAAATACATCATTCCTATACAGAACAGCGAAACCTAAGGGTGGATTTATAGTTGCAACTAGGTTTGAATAAGCGCTAATTCACCATACAAATAACACAGTTTTAATATGACCTATAGTAATGTCTCTTCTTCATCGTTCCTCCTCTCCTCTCCTCTCCTCTCCTCTCCTCTCCTCTCCCTCGCCCTCCCAAATAGATTTCCAGCAATTTTTGGAGACCCTTTATGTTAAATTTTTTTGTACTTGAAACGCTTAGCCTAGTTAACCAGCCTTTTATCCAACGCCAATTAGCAGACGATTAATTAATTATTGAGAATCTGGAAGGGGGATTAATTTTTTATGTGTGTTTGAGAGGCAATCGTTGTAGTACAAGTCACCGCGAGCAGTTGAGTGGAGACACCCACTCACACACACACACCGGTGTTTACCATAATCTACAGTTGTCTACCACAGTATGGAAAGAGAGAGAAAGAGTGAGAGAGAGAGATAAAGCGAGAGATTACCGATTTAAGATGATAGAACAGAGCAGACAAGCTAAAAGGGGCATGCAAGCACCAAACCCTTTAACAACTCACAATCCGATCATACAAACTGGAGCATCCAAAACCTTAGCATAGGCTAAAATCACATCACATCTAATGAAGACATTTAGATGCATGCATCTCCAAGGGTGGAGAACTGTCTGTACAGAGACCCAGAAAATGTTACCCAACACCATATGCCTGATGTGTTTTTGTGTTGGAACAGCAATAGCGACCAGCGTTCCTTCCACTCCCCCTCCTAACAGAGAGTAATAACAGATTCGATCTTTCATTAGTCCAGCGTGTAGTTGATAATGGGAGACGCTGGGACAAGGATAAAGGATGTGTGTGTGTGTGTGTGTGTGTGTGTGTGTGTGTGTGTGTGTGTGATTGGGATTGGGATGATGTACAGTGCCTTCAGAAAGTATTCACACCTCATTTAAAATGGATTCAATTGAGATTGTGTGTCACTGGCCCCCACATACACACACACACACACACACACAC
Organism: Thymallus thymallus; assembly: GCA_023634145.1. Lineage (NCBI taxonomy): Eukaryota > Metazoa > Chordata > Actinopteri > Salmoniformes > Salmonidae > Thymallus > Thymallus thymallus. The sequence continues at coordinate 11,279,558 of CM042422.1, forward strand.
ACACACACACACACACACACACACACACACACACACACACACACAACCGTACAAAGTGGAATTATGTTTTTTTAAATGTTTACAAATTAATTAAAAATGAAAGCTGAAATGTCTTGAGTCAATAAGTATTCAAGCCCTTTGTTATGGCTAAAAGCAAAAGAGAAAACATTTGCTTAACAAGTCACATAATAAGTTGCATGGACTCACACTGTGTGCAATAATAGTAATGACTACCTCATCTCTGTACCCCACATAGGGTTGCAAAGGGTGGGAAACTTTCCGAATTATTCCGGAATTTTTCCATGGGAAGTTAAGTTAAGCTTATAACAGTGAACCTTTTTTTGTGGGATACACATAAGGCAATTCTAGGTCTTGTGGCATATTTTGGTTAAACTATCCCCAATTCAATGGAATTGCAACCCTCTGCATGCACAGTGCATTCTTTCATCACATATACAGCTGATTCTAAAGAACTTGCACACTAATGAGATGCTATTGAGCCCACACTACTACACTGTCTGAGCCAAGGACTACATGCTTTCTGGTAAGTTTTGATTACAATACTGGGTGGGGTGAATATATTTTATATGACATAGATTATTTTTTTTGTTAACTAGTAAATAGTAGCCTACAGCAAAGTGTGTTTAAATCATTTCTAACTTGTTAACAATTTCTGCTAGTTCGTTTTTGCTACCATATGGATTTTAGCTTGCTTGAGCCTGCTGTCTGAGGAGTGTTAATTCACCTGTTTCCATACATGTTTAATTTAAAAACATTTATCTTACAAATGAGTTATTTAATCTAACTGCTTAACCATTTATCTGTACATGGATTTGAATTTTTTTTATTCAAATCTTTACAGGAAAATGCCACAGAGCACTATCTGATGTGTGGCCAGGTGCATAAATGTCCCTCAGAGTTCACAACAAGCAACCTCTGACAAAAGTCCCTCTACTTCTATTCGAGGTGAAAATTATGAATCAGACACCTTATCGATAGCAACAGCTCATGTTCCTTCTGGAATCAGAAGTTTTTTTGACTCAATGGAGGAACGTAGTCAGAGAAATGCTGATAAATGTCTTGCTCGAGCTGTGTATGCAACTGGTTCACCTCTGATGCTCACAGGCAATGTGTATTGGAAGAGATTTCTGAATGTTCTTCACCCAGCGTACACCCCTCCAACCAGACATGCTTAATCTATTCATTTGCTGGATGCAGAGTTCAACAGAGTTCAAGTGAAGGTCAAGCAAATCATAGAAAAAGCAGACTGTAATGCAATCATCTCTGATGGGTGGTCGAATGTTCGTGGGCAAGGAATAATTAACTACATCATCTCCAGCCCTCAACCAGTATTCTACAAGAGCACAGACACAAGGGACAACAGACACACCGGTCTCTACATTGCAGATGAGCTGAAGGCAGTCAATGACCTTGGACCACAGAAGGTATTTGCACTGGTGACAGACAATGCCGCGAACATGAAGGCTGCTTGGTCTAAAGTGGAGGAGTCCTACCCTCACATCACACCCATTGGCTGTGCTTCTCATGCATTGAATCTGCTCCTCAAGGATATCATGGCACTGAAAACAATGGATACGCTCTACAAGAGAGCCAAGGAAATGGTTAGGTATGTGAAGGGTCATCATGTTATAGCAGCAATCTACATCACCAAGCAAAGTGAGAAGAATAAGAGCACCACATTGAAGCTGCCCAGCAACACCCATTGGGGTGGTGTTGTCATCATGTTTGACAGTCTCCTGGAGGGGAAGGAGTCTCTCAAAGAAATTGCCATATCACAGGTTGCCGATATGGACAGCCCCATAAAGAGGAGAGAGTGGTAAGCAGCCTGAAACTCTTGAAACCTATAGCAGTAGCCATTGCACAGATTGAGGGAGACAATGCCATCCTGTCTGATGTTCAGACTCTGCTTGCAGATCTAAGAGAAGAAATCCGTACTGCCCTGCCCACTTCACTGTTGCTCCAAGCAGAGGAAACTGCAGTTCTGAAATACATCAAAAAGCTTGAAGACTTCTGCCTGAAGACAATACATGCCGCAGCATACATGTTGGAGTATGCTGGCAAGAGCATCCTGTCTGATGCAGAGATCAACAAGGCCTATGATGTCATCACTACCATGTCTGGATGAGGGTAAGGTTCTTGGCAGTCTGGAGAAGTACACTTCCAAGCAAGGGCTTTGGGATGGAGATGCAATATGGCAGTCGTGCCAACATATCTCATCAGCCACCTGGTGGAAGGGACTTTGTGGATCTGAGGCTCTTTCCGCTGTTTCCTCCATCATCCTCCAAATCCCACCAACATCAGCCACCTCAGAGCGCAACTCGTCCTTGTTTAGGAACACACACACCAAAGCACGCAACAGGCTGACCAATCATTTTACGTTTTTGGAAGATGCGATGGACCATTGGGGATCATTCAATATTCCCTTTTGTTGCTCAGTGAAATCATCCCATGTGAAAAGTCAACTCATTTAATTAAAGTTCAATTCGTAACTAAATTGTTTTTATTTGCAATTATGTCTACTTACGATAAGGTAAAATGCTTATGTTTGTCTCCATATGATATGGTAAATATATCCAATGCAAAAAACATCTATATTTAAAATGGTATTAATATTAATTCCCCTTGATTCCCATGGAAAGATTCCAACTCTGAATATTCCCCAAAATGTGCAACCCTAACACCACACATACAATTATCTGTAAGGTCTCTTAGTCGAGCAGTGAATTTCAAACACAAAGACCAGGGAGGTTTTCCAATGCCTTGCAAAGAAGGGCACCTATTGGTAGATGGGTAAAAAAAAAAAAAAAAGCTGACATTGAATATCCCTTTAAGCATGGTGAAGTTATTAATTAACTTTTGTATAAACCTTGCGGTCTGTCTCTCTGACATTTGCAAAATGGTTTCAATATTCAAATTCGATCAGCGTTTCTCAGCCAGTCGAAATCATAATTTTTATGGCTATATACAAAGAAATGTCAAATGAAACAAATGAAACAACAGTTTTTAAGTTATTGTGTTAGCTGTGTTGTTGGCTAGCTCCTCTGTACAACAGTGTCCTGACGAGAGAGCACATTTTCTATGCCAGGCGAAATCGTAGCTCATTAGCTCATTGTTATTGATGTATCCAAATAAATGTCACTAGAAAACAGCGTAAACAAAAGCAAATGCAGCTACTTTGCTGTTATTCTGTCTGCACTGTTTGACGTGACTGTAAGTTAGCCGTAATTGCAAGCAAGGGTTAAGAACGTTGCCAGCCAGTATGGAAATGGAACATTTAGAACAAACGTCTATAGATACAGAATGACTGGGTCACATCTCTGGCAACCATACCAATAGAAGGAATGACCAGCCGGCTTGGGTAGCAACCCTAGATTTGTGTCGGGACTATATCTTGTGGAAGGATGAAATAGTATGAATAAATGCATCAAAACAAAATGTAATGAAAATAATAATCATTATTTGAATATGTTGGTAACCCGTTGTATAAAAGTGATAATGCCCTCGAAGCCGGTGTTTGGAGGATATATATACTTTGTCTCGGGCCTAACAACACCCGTGCCACTATATCCTCCAAACACCGGCTTCTTAGGCATTATCACTTAATTGGATGGTGTATCAATACACCCAGTCACTACAAAGATACAGGCGCCCTTCCTAACTCAGTTGCCGTAGAGGAAGGAAACCGCTCAGAGATTTCATCATGAGGCCAATGGTCACATTTAAACAGTTACAGAATTTAATGGCTGTGATAGGAGAAAAATGAGGATGGATCAACAACATTGTAGTTAATCCACAATACTAACCTAAATGACCAAGTGAAAATAAGGAATCCTGTACATACTAAAAAATATTCCAAAACATGCATCCTATTTGCAATAAGGCACTAAAGTAAAACTGCAAAAAAACGTGGCAAAGAAATGAACTTTATACCCTGAATACAAAGCGTTATGTTTGGGGAATATCCAACACAACACATCACTGAGTACCACTCTTCATATTTTCAAGCATGGTGGTGGCTGCATTATGTAAAGGGAGTTTTTTATTTTTATTTTTTTAAATCAAAATAAATGGAATAGAGCTAAGCACAGGCAAAATCCTAGAGGAAAACACGGTTCAGTCTGCTTTCCAACAGACATTGGGAGACAAATTAATCTTTCAGCAGGACAACAACCTAAAACACAAGGCCAAATATACACTGGAGTTGCTTACCAAGCCAACACTGAATGTTCCTGAGTGGCCTAGTTACAGTTTTGACTTAAATCGGCTTGAAAATCTAGGTCAAGACTGGAAAATGTTCAATGCGGTCTAGCAATGTTCAATGACCTTGAATAATTTTTGAAAGAATAATATGTAAATATTGTACAATCCAGGTGTGTAAAACTGCCAAGATAGTCAGTCTGTCTAGCAAAATGTCTGTCAAACAATGATCAACAATCAACTTGACAGAGCTTGAATCATTTTTAAAAATGAAATAAAGCTGCAAGCAGCAATTCTGGGGTTCAAGCTGTGGGCCCACTGTTCCACCATCCGGACAAATAGGACACAATGTCCTAGAATGATCTACTTCTGTACTCCTTACCACACTTGCAAAATATCACAACTCAACATTTTACAGATCATGCAATATGCATATTTTGGACTATTTGTAATGTTGTTGACTACTTTAAACATCTTCTCCAGAACTGCTAGTCTGATCAGCACCAAATTTGGTGTATAGTGTCTATGGATGCACATCTTCAAGTTGTGCTCAAACAATTTGGCCGCAATAAGCCAATGAGCTTGCATGAATGACTCTGTCCAACAGCGCCCCCCATGTGGATAAACTGAACCATACTTTACAGATTAGCTAGACTAATATACCTTATCATGTGTGCCAAATTTCATCACTCTGAGTCAAACAAATCAAAAGACAAACACGTGACCGTTATAGCACCTGATCTGAATATGCTTGCATATGTTGAGTCTTGACAGTGTTTGGAACATGGGTGCCAAGTTTGGTTACAATACAAATATCCATGCCTGATTTATATGCATTAATGTGTATAACAAGAAGCATAATAATGAACCAGAAGAAACAAGGTTTCATCACCTTCGCTACCTGAAGCCCTAATAATGTGGCTATTTCAGTCACACCCGTTGCTGACAGCTGTATAAAATCGAGCACACAGTCATTCAATCTCCATAGACAAACATTGGCAGTAGAATGGTCTTACTGAAGAACTCAGTGACTTTCAATGTGGCACCGTCATAGGATGCCACCTTTCCAACAAGTCAGCTTATAAACATTTCTGCCCTGATAGAGCTGCCCCGGGCAATTGTGGTTTTATTTTTATACATTTATTACCCTCTTTTTCTCGCCAATTTTTGATCTTGGCTCATCGCTGCAACTACCCAACGGGCTCGGGAGTGGCGAAGGTGGAGTCATGCGTCCTTCAAAACATGACCCGCCTAACCACGCTCCTTAACACCCGCCAGCTTAACCTGGAAGCCAGCCGCACCAATATGTCAGAGGAAACACTTTTCAACTGGCATCCGGGGTCAACCCGCAGGCACCCGGCCCACCACAAGGAGTCGCTAGAGCACAATGAGCCAAGTAAAGCCCCACCGTCCTATGGGACTCCCGGCCACGGCCAGTTGTGGCACAGCCCGGGATATGAATCTGGCTCTGTAGTAACACAATGCAGTGCCTAAGACCGCTACACCACATGGGAGGCCCAACTGTAAGTGCTTTTATTGTGAAGTGGAACGGCTCAGCCGCGAAGTGGTAGGCCACACAAGCTCACAGAACGGGACCGCTGAGTGCTGAAGCGCGTAAAACTCGTCTGTCCTCTGTTGCAACACTCACTACAAAGTTCCAAACTGCCTCTGGAAGCAACATCAGCACAATAACTGTTTGTCGGGAGCTTCATGAAATGGGTTTCCATGGCTGAGCAGCCACACGCAAGCCTAAGATCACCATGCACAATGCCAGGCGTCAGCTGGAGTGGTATAAAGCCTGCCGTCATTGGACTCTGGAGCAGTGGAAACGCATTCTCTGGAGTGATTAGTCACGCTTCACCGCCTGGAAGTCCGACAGACGAATCTGGGTTTGGCGGATGCCAGGAGAACGCTACCAGCCCCAATGCATAGTGACAAGTTTAAAGTTTGATGGAGGACGAAAAATGCTATGGGGCTGTTTTTCATGGTTCGGGCTAGTTAGTTCCATTGAAGGGAAATCTTAATGCTACAGCATACCATGACATTCTAGATGATTCTGTGCTTCCAACTTAGTGGCAACAGTTTGCAAAAGGCCCTTTCCTGTTTCAGCATGACAATGCCCCCGTGCACAAAGTGAGGTACATACAGAAATGTTTTGTCGAGATAGGTGTGGAAGACCTTGACTGGCCTGCACAGCAATCTGACCTCAACCCCATCCAACCGCTTTGAGAATTGGAAAGCCGACTGCGAGCCAGACCTAATCGCCCAACATCAGTGCCCGATCTCACTAATGTCCCTGCAGCAATGTTCCAAGATCTAGTGGAATGCCTTCCCAGAAGAGGGAAGATTGTTATAGCAGCAAATGGGGGACCAACACCATATTAGTGCCCATGATTTTGGAATGAGATGTTTGATGAGCAGGTGTCCACATACTTTTGGTAATTTAGCATAGGTGTGCAAAGCTCTTAGACTTGCCCAGAAAGACTCACAGCTGTAATCACTGCCAAATATTATACTTATGTGCATCAGATATTTCTGTATTTAATTTTCAAGAAATTTGCTAACATTTCTAAAAACACGTGTTTCACTTTGCCATTATGGGTTATTGTGTGTATGGGTGAATTCAGGCTTTAACAACAAAATGTGGAATAAGTCAAGGGGTATGAATACTTTCTGAAGACACTATGTCCCGGGGAGATTCTCCCAAGGCGATCGTTCTAGTTCAATTCCTGTTCCTTTAAGTATAACATGTATTGGCACTTGCCTTAACTCGTATCGATTCCACCCTTACTCCTCCCCAGACTTCATCCTCCTCTCTCCTTCACCATCTCCCACTCAACTTACTTTTTTCTCTCTCGCTGACCTTTCCCCATTTTGCATCTCTCCAAGCCCTCTTTCCCATCCCTCACTCAATCCCTTCCTCCTTTTTTCACATACCTTTCCTTATGTTCCAGCCATTCCATCCCTTTCAATCCATCCAGCCCTACCTCCCTCTCCTCTCCTCTTGTCTCGTCTCCGCCCCCCCCCCCCCCCCCTTTTAATCTCTCCTCCCTCCTTTCTTTAACCTACCTTTAGTCACAGAGTGTCGCCTGCTGTGTAGCTGTATAATTATGTGTGTCTGAATGGGACACGTTTTTAATTTGCCACGTCTGGTCACTGGGCTCTGAGATGACTGGCAGAGAGAGAGAGCGGGCCGTAACCAGGGTCTGATTTTTAGTGAGGTAAATATGTTGAGAAATATATTGAAATAAGAAATTACTTTTATTAAGCCGTTTTATGTTAAAGTAAGCAAAATGATCTGCCAATGACATTAGATAATTTAGCTTGCTAAGGAAAAATAAACCAATTATCACTCAATATAAGATATTTAGGCTTGCTTAGATTGAACTTTTTTGCAGTGCACAAGTTTAGATAGCTGGCTAGACTAACTTTATCAATCTAATAAATATTAACTGACATGGGCAAATTTAGTAACTGTCAGTCAGTGACAACAATGTCACCTTGAATATTCAACTTTTTTAATTCTCAACAGAATGAGTGAGACCCCGACTGAGTTTCTAAAAAAAATATTATAATAATAACAACAATTTCAGAAAAAATACAGAGGTCGGAACCTCAGTGTCCTGATATGTAGTTACGGCCCTGGAGAGAGAAAGTGTGAGGGTAGGAGGAAGAGAGATGAGAGAGGAATGTTCAAGAGGATGGAAATAGACATGAGCATAAAGCATGAAAAACACAAGAGAATCTCATTGCCAATACACTCTTAGAAAAAGGTGCTATCTTGAACTTAAAAGGGTTCTTCGGCTGTCCCATAGGAGAACCCTTTTTGGTTCCAGGTAGAGCCCTTTTCGGGTTCCATATAGAACCCTTTCCACAGAGGGTTCTACATGGAACCAAAAAGGGTTTTACTTGGAACAAAAAAGGGTTCTTGAAAGGGTTATACTATGGGGACAGCCGAAGAACGCTTTTAAGTTCTAGATACCACCTTTTTTGGAACCCTTTTTGTTCTAAGAGTGTAGACTGCCGATAGGTACTTATCAGAGTGGGAGGCCGTTCCTTCTCTTGCTAGAACAAAAGAGCTACCTGCTGAGTGCTGACCCGGTAGTGACCAACCTGATGTTTCTACTTGTAGAATCGCAATGCTCATCAGTGGCCAACAACTTAACTTTGAGCCAATCAGTGAGCACGATCCCCCGTGTGGGGAGCCAAAAGGAGCGACAACAAAAGGGTGAAAAGAAAGGGCATTTTCTCTGTTCATCCACTGTTAAATGCCATGAGCTAGTCACACTTCATATGCAGTGTATGCTATGGCATGGCATGGTAGCTAGCTAAGTGCAGACGCAATGCACACAGCACTAAATACTTCCTCCAAGCAAGCTAACCACTGTAACTAGTACTGACATTATAATTCAATTTGTGTTTCCATGAAACAGCTGCCTGTGTTGCTGCTGAGTAAGTGCAGTGTCTTTAGCTAGCTAGGTATGTTGTGCCAGCTAGCGAATATGCTAACGTTAGCTAGCTAGCGAAACAGTTGGCTATGGGCTGGCACTGACAGCATGGGATTATGGAGATGGAATAAAGTGTTTCTTCGTCCTCTTGCTAGGTAGGTACTTCAAAAAAAGCAACAAAGAGCCTAGGCAAAGCCCTCACTCTCACTCAGAAACGTATTCCAGTGTCTACCTACCAGCTAGTACTGAGCGATTAGTGCTTTTTGAGGTTGGTTCGGTTCGGGTTTGATTATTAAAAAATTATAATTTTTGTACATTAAATGCTCTATGCATTTGTGGGTTGAATGCTGTAACACAGAATAAAATAATGAATAAAAAGTCCCATTATGGTAGTGACTGCCCATTAGTGCTTATCACTTAACCATTATAGGACCGTGTGGCTCTGGTAGAGCATGGCACTTGCAACGACAGGATTGTGGGTTAGATTCCCACGGGTGACCAGTATGTATGCAGTCGCTCTGGATAAGAGCATTTAAAAAAATATTTGTTTTATTGAATTACTTTATTATTTAATTCCAAGTCATCATCTCTACAGAGCTGCTGCTTATGCTGTCTGACAAAAATGAGTAGTTCTTCAAAGTAAATAAAGTAAATAAGGCATACTTTTATGACTGCGGAACACCAACTATCAATCACTTAGATAATGTATTTTCAGGTAGAGATACCTCGCAAAGCAACTTCTCTCTATCCCTCTACATTGCACATTCTTCTGTCTCTTTTACGGAGCAGGCATAAAAGTAACACACAGACCAGACAAGTTGGCGCGCAATGGATTATTGTCATTGTAGTTAATTTGCTGATCGGAACGGAAAACTAAGCAACACACAAGGACATGCTTTGCCAAACAAAGCTACTGCCACCTTCTGGTTTGGAGTATTTTAACAAGGCTGAGTAGCTCACGACTTCAAGGTCTTCGCTGTGTGAAAGCAAAAGAGATTGACTGCCAACACTGTTCAGATGTGCTAAGTACTGTCAGCAGGCAAACGTTTGACAATCCTATCGGAGTGTCTGAGCTATTAGAGAGAGAAAAAGAGAGGTGGAAAATGAGAGAGAATGAGAGTGATAGGTACAATGGGAGAGGGAGAGAATGAGGCAGCAAGAAAGTCCATGAAGCAACAGAAACATTTAACTTGAAGAAGACACTGACAAGCGGAGAGAGGGAGAGAGGAGAGAAGGGCAGAGGAAGGAGAATGTGCAGTTGGACACCCTAAACTTCAAAGCAGTGAAATTAGAAATGGTCTGAAGGTTAACTACTCACCACAGTCGCCAGTACATTTGCTACAAACCCAAAATGTGAACCATGCATGCGCTTCAGCATGAATGTATTGTTTTGTCCTGGCTTTAGATACCAGGGTGTGATCATTTTGACAGAACAAAATAAATGTGTTCCCTCATCCCTAATGATTATTTTCTTAAACACTTGTTAACTTGTAACAACTTGTGTAAATCACATTGTATCAACCATGTAATAACATGCCTTCCATGATTTAACTGAGGAAAATTACTAAGCAATTATTTTGTGCGATAAAGTAAAACTTTGGGTGTACTTCACCTATGATTTGTCTCTTTCCATGACCTGAGTTGGGAACTGGGACAAATCTGTCTGAAACAGTAGCTAGTGTGAAAGTCACCACGGTTATCCATTAGCTGTAGGCCGAGGCATAGGCCTATTTACCTCACAAATGAAGGTAACAGAACTAACAAGTAAAGTGGCAAGTCTATTAAATTAGAATCAAATCACACGATACCCTATCAACAGAGCATTAGGCCCACTCACAAAGTACATCCATAGCTACCACGGCCTACACTCCTTCACAGTGAAAACTACCCTCCCGTGTCCAAGGCAGAGGCACCAATCAGATTACTACGCCCACCACCGACAAAGACCCCAGTGTGTCTCAAATTGCGCCCTATTCTCTATACAAAGGGAATAGGGTGCTATTTGGGACGCAGGCCCTCATTAGGGGGCTTTTGCTAAGAGCTACAATGGCAGAGCAGCACAGAATTAGATCCCCTTGTTGCAGCATCTGTCGAATGAAGATATGCCCCGGAGTATCCGACGACCCCATGCATGCATTAAAAACCTATTTGTCTTAAAACAGCCCTCGGCATCTGTAGCCCGGCCTAATAACTGCACATAACCTACATTCCGTTCCAGACCAGCTATGGAGTCTCAAGCTTTGGAGTAGGCTACCTACCACACACCATCGCATCCAGGTGTCAATTCAGACGCATTGGAAATTGGTAGAGGTGTGAGGAAATGGAGGTAAGGTGGTCTCGGTCGTTAGGCAGAGTGGATAATGGGAGGTGTGGCGGTAAGGTGGTATCGGTCGTTAGGCAGAGTGGATAATGGGAGGAGTGGAGGTAAGGTGGTTTCGGTGGTTAGGCAGAGTGGATAATGGGAGGAGTGGAGGTAAGGTGGTCTCGGTCGTTAGGTAGAGTGGATAATGGGAGGTGTGGAGGTAAGGTGGTCTCGGTCGTTGGGTAGAGTGGATAATGGGAGGTGAGGAGGTAAGGTGGTCTCGGTCGTTAGGCAGAGTGGATAATGGGAGGTGTTTTAAATAGGTTTTCCTTTTTCCAGAGGGAAAATGCAAATTAGTTGAATGTGTTCAGGGCAGGCTGTCTCTATTGTTAAATCAATGCCAACTTGGCCTACGATGTTTAGACTAGGCTACTAAGATTAATAGCGTTTTATTATTCATTAATTTTGTTAGTCAGTCTCACTCAGATATTAAAAACACGCAAAATGAGTAGAATTGCATGAAATTAGTTATAAAATTGCTAAATATTCTCTCTGCCCCAAGGCAAAATGTGTAGAATTGCACAAAATAAACTTTTCAAACTGCACATGTTGTGGGTACGCAAACTGGAAGCAACTGCCCCCTCATGATCAATTCAGATTTGTTGTGGCCCCCTCCCCAATCAAAGTTGCCCATCCCTAAACTAGATTCAGCCACGGGCTGATTTTTTCTTTAGGGGATGGTCGGGGGCCGAAACAAAATTACAAATAAGTTGTAGACTGCAAGTTGTCAGCAAGAAAACCAGATATAATATTTGAATAAAACATAAAATGATCAAACCTTGCCTACATTTGCATACATCGCGTGTCTCTATTATGCGTGTGAATACTTGTGAACCGATTTCAACAATTAAAATCACTTGAGCTGATTTCCTGGTGTTTTTAGTTTCTTATTTCCAACGGAAAAATATAAAATAAATGTAACAACTGGCGGGGAAGCCTGCTATTGCCTATATAGGTTCAAATCAACCCTACCCATAAATGGTCTGGATGACAATAGTCAAATGTAACAAGGTTTATGTAGGCCTATCTATATTAATTAAAATGTAACAAGGTTTATGTAGGCCTATCTATATTAATTAAAATATAACAACCAAAAACAACTAGATGAGAATTGTCACTTTGCAACAATATTGATGTCAATGGGTGATTGCAATTGATAGGCTATATGGGAGAAACACATTTGAGAATGAGAAAAATGCAGACCATTCGTTTTCTTCTAAATGTTGTCTTAAAATCCCTCAATACACACACACTCCATCAATACAAACTGGCATTTACGAGTCTGGGCCACATGAAAGCTCACAAAGTCTTTAGCCTGGGATAATACGACAATAGAGAGAGCTGAAGTGGTTATTACACACCCTCCCTCTCCAAACTTCATTGAGAGCTTTAATAAAGATAGGCCTATAATGATCGTTTACAAACGACTGCAAAGTAAACATCCCATAGGCTGCACAACTTTACTTCCGACATACCTTTTGTTCAACGAATTCCAGTAGATAGGCTCCATGTTGCTCAACGCCGTTCCCAGTAAATCCAGTAAGAATATCAGCACAAATCCCAGTCTACTCCCACTTCTCCGACACGCCATTGCAACTCCACAACCACTATTATTTAACCCCATTTAAAAATAAATTGTATATTTTATATGAGGTTGGAGATGGGGGGGGGGCTTTCCAAACAAAGGCTTATAGCCGTGTAAATTATAGGTGAGTCACTCAATGCGTGAAGAGGAGATATCTTGCCTTGGGCAACCGCATGGATATTAACCTAAAATAGAGCACACAATTTAGTAATTGACACTGAATTATGGCAGAGCAATATGGCAGAGAAAGTTGCTCTATCTGTGACCGTTGGCCGACAATATAGGCTGCGAGGAGGCGTTGTTCAATGGCTTGAGCACAACTCCACTTCTTCCACAAAAATAACTCCTGTAGAATCGATTTCTATCCGGATTTGATGGGCGCTCGAGCTATTTTCTGTTGCGTGTTGGTGTTCCCTATAATTGTGTTTTCCCAAACAATGTTCCCTTGTTCTCTGCGCCGATTCTCTTCTGTTATTCTCCCATTCCTTTCTACTTCTTATTTTCTTGACAGTTTTGTCTCCGAGAAAGAAATTGTAGTTTCAAAAGATTCGAGACATAAGCGCAAAAGGTATGTTAAAAAAGAATATAGAAGATGCTTTTCTCCAGTTTAGAACAGCAGCTCCATCAGAAGGACGTGTTGATGCCCGCTGGTCGGTGGATTTGTCATTGCACGGTTTGGTCCCCACTGCGTGCTCTTTCTCCTCTCCTCTCTTCCAACGAGTAAGTCAATATCCTTTCCCAAACGATTTGTAAATTAGACTGGCAATTCAAACAAACGAACTCAGATGGTGTTGACAAATCCAGCAGTCAATTTATCACAGAACAAGTTAAAACACTGGACTAGAAAGAAGGATAGAACATCTCCAGCCTATTAAACTTCAGTCTTTACCAGACGAACAAGAGTAAAGGAAAACTTGGAATAATAAATATAACTTGAACTCATATTCGTAGGTTATAGACTCGCCTGTCTGGTGTGTCGAGTCATTTGGAATCGGGATAGCTTCCTTTCTCCGGTAATGGTTTCCATTCGAAAGTCCCCCTTCTCACTAGTTCCAAATCCAACTCGTTTGACTTGTCTAACGCTCGGAGCACATTGACAGACTGACTGCTTGTTTGGGAAAAGGGGAGGTGTATGTTCGAATGAAACAATTCCCCATCTTCCGACTAGCAGGCAGGCGCACTAATGGATTGGAATTCTCTTTCAGTTTTTTTTTCTTCTGGGCGGTATCCGAGTCGGTTTTAGCCTTGCCTCAATTTACATATACCACCTCCTCTACCTGTGGGGTACACTCAGGTTCCAGGCAATTCAATTCAGAGGGCTTTATTGGCATGGGAAATATATGCTTACATTGCCAAAGCAAGTGAAATAAATAAAACAAAAGTGAAATAATCATTCAAAAATGAACAGTAAACATTACACTCACAAGTTTCAAAGGCATATACACATTTCAGATGTCATATTATGGATATGTACAGTGTTATAATGATGTGCAAATAGTCTCTTAACGGTATTTTCTGCCCGTTTCAAACATGCAAAGTGACCTACCCTCTCCCTCTCTACTTCATATGTTCGCAGACTCACGCTATCATGCACGACAAATGCTGCGATTTCTTGGCGAGAGTTTGTGAAAGGGCTTGAGCGCCCCCAGTGTGCACTTCTTCATGTTCACAAACGAGCCCACTTATTTGTGATTTTATGAAAGAAAATGACAGGTCTCTACTCTCACTACTACCGTATAATAACGGTTATTTGACAATGCTGAAACGTTTATAAAGACAGACATTATGCTAGGTAAATGTCATTCTAATTCTGACACACATCCCAAGGCCATTACCCATACTCCCGACTAGATTGTTCTCTCTGTGCTTTGACATTGTTGGGGAAGTATAGTCTAAGCAATAACTTCCAATACCAACAGTTGAAAGAGCCGTTTGATTTGATGATGTGCAGAGCATCGCGGACGACAGGCACCTCGGTGGCCACACACTATTGTTTACAGTGGAGCCGCGCTCGCCAAGAGAACAGACGGAGCCAAATGCCATCTGACTGTCAAGTAGAGACCAAAACCTTGCCTGCACTGCCACCCTGTGTTTAGCCATGGAAGTGCACGGTATCATCTGAACGTCTTTACTGTGTAATTTAACATTTATTTAACTAGGCAAGTCATTTAAGAACAAATTCTTATTTACAATGACGGCCTACCTACAGGGTCAGCCCCTGGAGCAAATGAGGGTTAAGTGCCTTGCTCCAGGGCACAGATAAGTTTTTCACCTTATCGGCTTGGGTATTCAAACCAGCAACCTTTCAGTTACTGGCCCAACGCTCTAACCGCTAGGCTACCTGCCGCCCAATTCCAATATAGTTTGATATCTTAAAAATTGAACATTGATGATTTCGTACTATATTATCAGTTCTGATGAAACTAAGATGATAAAATAAGACATATTCAACTTATAATGAGGTTTATTGCTGAATACAAACTGTCTGTAGCTACACTGTAACCTCAGAGAGAGAGAGAGAGAGAGAGAGAGAGAGAGACAGAGAGCGAGAGAGAGAGAGAGAGAGAGACATATGATGGACGTAAATGAAGGGGAAAGTAACAGAAAGTTGAGCCTTATGCTCTGTCTCACAGAGAGGGAGGGGAGGGGAGGAAGGCTGCAGCTCATATGTGCCTATTATGGATGGAGAGAGAGAGAGAAAGAGAGGGGAAGGGGCTGCATTTAGCTCACGTAGGACTGTTATGAATGTGTGTGTGCGGTAGTTTAGTGGTGTTCATTTATTCATGACCTCATTAAGCGTGCTGACCTTAAACTCTGTCTCGTACTGCATCCTCTCCCCTGTGACTCTGGCCAGACCTTGCTCCAGCTGCCACTGCCTAACACTACACACAGAGACAGGGATACACAGCCAAAAAACATGAGAGGGAGTGCACAGAGACAGACACAGGGACAGACAGAGAGAAAGAGAGAGAGAGAGAGAGAGAGACATTGCCAAAAACATGACGCAAACACACACGGCAAGGCATGACAAACAAGGGCATGCGCGCCCACACACACACACACACACATGCACACACACACGCACACACACACACACACACACACATGCACACACACACGCACACACACACGCACACACAAATGGCATGAGAGAGGCAGAGCAAAGGCATAGTAGGGGAGAGTGGGGTAAGTTGAGCTATTATTAGTTGGGACTTGCAAAGCCAAAAGTCCAGACTTTAGATCTTCATCATACTTCTGACTTTTTATTCAACTTTTTAAGCCAGAAACGCTGTTTAAACTTTAAAATGTGTAGACTGGTCAGCACCAGCGTGGTTACATACAACTTTTTGATATATTTTATACTTACAGTGGGGAGAACAAGTATTTGATACACTGCCGATTTTGCAGGTTTTCCTACTTACAAAGCATGTAGAGGTCTGTAATTTTTATCATAGGTACACTTCAACTGTGAGAGACGGAATCTAAAAATCCAGAAAATCACATTGTATGATTTTTTAATAATTAATTAGCATTTTATTGCATGACATAAGTATTTGATCACCTACCAACCAGTAAGAATTCCGGCTCTCACAGACCTGTTAGTTTTTCTTTAAGAAGCCCTCCTGTTCTCCACTCATTACCTGTATTAACTGCACCTGTTTGAACTCGTTACCTGTATAAAAGACACCTGTCCACACACTCAATCAAACAGACTCCAACCTCTCCACAATGGCCAAGACCAGAGAGCTGTGTAAGGACATCAGGGATAAAATTGTAGACCTGCACAAGGCTGGGATGGGCTACAGGACAATAGGCAAGCAGCTTGGTGAGAAGGCAACAACTGTTGGTGCAATTATTAGAAAATGGAAGAAGTTCAATATGACGGTCAATCTCCCTCGGTCTGGGGCACCATGCAAGATCTCACCTCGTGGGGCATCAATGATCATGAGGAAGGTGAGGGATCAGCCCAGAACTACACGGCAGGACCTGGTCAATGACCTGAAGAGAGCTGGGACCACAGTCTCAAAGAAAACCATTAGTAACACACTACGCCGTCATGGATTAACATCCTGCAGCGCACGCAAGGTCCCCCTGCTCAAGCCAGAGCATGTCCAAGCCCGTCTGAAGTTTGCCAATGACCATCTGGATGATCCAGAGGAGGAATGGGAGAAGGTCATGTGGTCTGATGAGACAAAAATAGAGCTTTTTGGTCTAAACTCCACTCGCCGTGTTTGGAGGAAGAAGAAGGATGAGTACAACCCCAAGAAAACCATCCCAACCGTGAAGCATGGAGGTGGAAACATCATCCTTTGGGGATGCTTTTCTGCAAAGGGGACAGGACGACTGCACCGTATTGAGGGGAGGATGGATGGGGCCATGTATTGCGAGATCTTGGCCAACAACCTCCTTCCCTCAGTAAGAGCATTCAAGATGGGTCGTGGCTGGGTCTTCCAGCATGACAATGACCTGAAACACACAGCCAGGGCAACTAAGGAGTGGCTCCGTAAGAAACATCTCAAGGTCCTGGAGTGGCCTAGCCAGTCTCCAGACCTGAACCCAATAGAAAATCTTTGGAGGGAGCTGAAAGTCCGTATTGCCCAGCGACAGCCCCGAATCCTGAAGGATCTGGAGAAGGTCTGTATGGAGGAGTGGGCCAAAATCCCTGCTGCAGTGTGTGCAAACCTGGTCAAGAACTACAGGAAACGTATGATCTCTGTAATTGCAAACAAAGGTTTCTGTACCAAATATTAAGTTCTGCTTTTCTGATGTATCAAATACTTATGTCATGCAATAAAATGCAAATGTTTTACTTAAAAATCAAACAATGTGATTTTCTGGATTTTTGTTTTAGATTCTGTCACAGTTGAAGAGTACCTATGATAAAAATTACAGACTTCTACATGCTTTATAAGTGGGAAAACCTGCAAAATCGGCAGTGTATCAAATACTTGTTCTCCCCAATGTAAGTTAGATATTTTTTGGTCTTTCTTAAAAAACCGAATCCACTTTCTTCAACATTATAAGGGTCCCATTGTGACATCATGACTTCCAACATTCCATTCACTGTAAATGCAACAGTGCAACTTTTGACACAAATCAACTACTTCGACCAATTTGCCAACAACTTAGGCAACAAGTTAGAGGGTATGACATCTTGGTCTACTTCCTGCTATTCACATCTGAAATCGGAACAGAATTACCTGGTACCAATCAAACGTTACAGCTGTTTTAGTAAGCGCATTTACAACATTTTCTGTAACATTTTATAAACTGAAATTTTGACCACTTTCCCAACTGCCAAGTTAGATGGGTATGACATCTTTGTCTACTTCTCTGCTATTCAAATCTGTAATAGGAACAAAATATCATACCAATCAAAAGTTACATATTTACCCCATAAAGATGAAGTGAAAAGAAATGTGTGCCAATGTATTGAAAATGAAATACAGAAATATCTAATTTACATAAGTATTCATACTCCTGAGTCAATACATGTTAGAATCACAGTTGGCAGCGATTACAGCTGTGAGTCTTTATGGGTAAGTCTAACACTAAGAGCCTGGAATTACTAGAATGGCCATGAAGGTCATTCTGACCTTGATATTTCAATTTTATAAATATAAAATAATAAATCATTAATTTCTCAATTTATGCATTTATTATGTTAAATTAGGTAATAAAAAACCTCAGGACACCAAATCAAAATTGCAATCAGTCAGACAGTGTTGATTGATCCAGAAGTGCATAGACTGTAAATACAAAACATTTCTGACGGTAAGACAACAGTTGCCTGTCCAGTTTGCCCATCCAATAGTATGTGGACATTTGCTCGTCGAACATCTCATTCCAAAATGGGCATTAAATATGGAGTTGCCCCCCCATTTTGCTGCTATAACAATCTCCACTCTTCTGGGAAGGCTTTCCACTAGATGTTGGAACTTTGCTGCAGGGACTTGCTTCCATTTAGCTACAAGAGCATTAGTGAGGTCGGGCACTGATGTTGGGCGATTAGGCCTGGCTTGCAGTCGGCGTTCCAAATCATCCCAAAGGTGTTCGATGGGGTTGAGGTCAGGGCTCTGTGCTGGCCAGTGAAGTTCTTCCACACTGATCTCAACAAACCATTTCTGTATGGACCTCGCTTTGTCATGCTGAAACAGGCAAGGGCCTTCCCCAAACTGTTGCCACAAAGTTGGAAACACAGAATCGTCTAGAATGTCATTGTATGCTATTAAGATGTCCCTTCACTGGAACTAAGGGGCCTAGCCACAACCATGAATAACAGCCTCAGACAATTACTCATACCACTTTGCGGCTGAGCCGGTTTTGCTCCTAGACGTTTCCACTTCACAATAAAAGCACTTACAGTTGACCGGGGCAGCTCTAGCAGAGCAGAAATTTGACGAATTGACTTATTGGAAAGGTGGCATCGTATGACGGTGCCTAGTTGAAAGTCTCTGAGTTCTTCAGTAAGGCCTATTCTACTGCCAATGTTTGTCTATGGAGATTGCATGCCTGTGTACTCGATTTTATACACCTCTCAGCAACGGGTGTGGATGAAATAGCCGAATCCACTCATTTGAAGGGGTGTCCACATACTTTTGTATATATAGTGTATAACCAATTAAATCAATTAAGTATAGTATGATGGGGAGAAAAGGGGAGCATTGGTGAGTTGATGAGAGAAAGGGACACAAACAATGCATAATTATGTAAATCACAATTTTTTAAATGAGAAACAGGGCGGGGCATTCTATTGTATTCATCTATTCTAATTATAATCTCAAAAACGGTGTACCCTACAGTACCAGTGAAAAGTTTCATTTTATTTATTTTTACTATTTTCTACATTGTAGAATAATAGTGAAGACATCAAAACCATGAAATAACACATATGGAATCATGTAGTAACCAAAAGAGTTTTAAACAAATCAAAATATATTTTATATTTTAGATTCTTCAAAGTAGCCACCCTTTGCCTTAATGACAGCTTTGCGCACTCATGGAATTCTCTCAACCAGCTTCACCTGGAATGCTTTTCCAACAGTCTTGAAGAGGTTCCCACATATGCTGACCACTTGTTGGCTGCTTTTCCTTCACTCTGTGGTCCAACTCATCCCAAATCATTTCAACTGGGTTGAGGTCGGTGATTGTGGAGGTCAGGTCATCTGATACAGAACTCCATCACCCTCCTTCTTGGTCAAATAGCCATTACACACCCTAGAGGTGTGTTGGGTCATTGTCCTGTTCATCCGTTCACCTGTTCTGCGTCTCACAAAGACACGGCGGTTGAAACAAATTTTTCAACCACTTCACAGATTTCATGTTAACAAACTATAGTTTTGGCAAATCGTTTAGGACATCTACTTTGTGCATGACACAAGTAATTCTTCCAACAATTGTTTACAGACAGATTATTTCACTTA
This sequence comes from Thymallus thymallus, assembly GCA_023634145.1. Lineage (NCBI taxonomy): Eukaryota > Metazoa > Chordata > Actinopteri > Salmoniformes > Salmonidae > Thymallus > Thymallus thymallus. Next base: position 11,299,595 of record CM042422.1, read on the forward strand.
TAATTCACTATATCAGAATTCCAGTGGGTCAGACGTTTACATACACTAAGTTAACTGTGCCTTTAAACAGCTTGGAAAATTTCAGAAAATTATGTCATGGCGTTAGAAGCTTCTGATAGGCTAATTGACATCATTTGAGTCAATTTTAGATGTACCTGTGGATGTATTTCAAGGCCTACCTTCAAGCTCACTGCCTCTTTGCTCGACATCATGGGAAAATCAAAAGAAATCAGCGAAGACCTCCACTAGTCTGGTTCTGCTGCCCCTAGGAGAGCAGGGAAGTCGTCTCCTGTCAGAGGGTTACTCTTCATGGCTCTCATTGGGGGAGCTCCAGGTGGAGGTTTGATAGGAACACTGCCGTGTCTCTCCTCAGTCTCCGCCCGCTCCGGTCTCTCCGCCCGCTCCGGTCTCTCCGCCCGCTCCCGTCTCTCCGCCCGCTCCCGTCTCTCCGCCCGCTCCGGTCTCTCCGCCCGCTCCCGTCTCTCCGCCCGCTCCTGTCTCTCCACCCGCTCCTCTCTTTGCTACAGGAGGGACTGGTGCACTTCACAAAATAGATGGCATCATGAGGAAGGAAAATTATGTGGATATATTGAAGCAACATCTCAAGACAACAGTCAGGAAGTTAAAGCTTGGTCGCAAATGGGTCTTCCAAATGGACAATGACCCCAAGCATACTTCCAAAGTCGTGGCAAAATGGCTTAAGGACAACAAAGTCAAGGTATTGGAGTGGCCATCACAAAGCCCTGACCTCAATCCTATAGAAAATGTGTAGGCAGAACTGAAAAAGCGTGTGCGAGCAAGGAGGCCTACAAACCTGACTCAGTTACACCAGTTATGTCAGGAGGAATAGGCCAAAATTCACCCAACGTATTGTGGGAAGCTTGTTTGACCCAAGTTAAACAATTTAAAGGCAATGCTACCAAATACTAATTGTATACTAAGTATATGTAAACTTCTGACCCACTGGGAATGTGATGAAAGAAATAAAAGCTGAAATAAATCATTCTCTCTACTATTATTCTGACATTTCACATTCTTTAAATAAAGTTGTGATCCTAACTGACCTAAGACAGGACATTTTTACTAGGATTAAATGTCAGGAATTGTGAAAAACTGAGTTTAAATGTATTTGGCTAAGGTGTATATAAACTTCCGATTTCAACTGCATTTCCACCGGTCTAATGTCTATTGCTTGTGTTTCTTGGCCCAAGCAAGTCTCTTCTTCTTATTGGTGTCCTTTAGTAGTGGTTTCTTTGCAGCAATTCGACCATGAAGGCCTGATTCACTCAGTCTCCTCTGAACAGTTGATGTTGATGTATCTGTTACTTGAACTCTGTGAAGTATTTATTTGGGCTGCAATTTCTGATGCTGTGAATACTTTCTGAAGTCACTGTAGCTAACATCAGCTAACAGTTCTCTCATGTCTCATCACTTAGCAGCCCAAACGGAGACGTTGCTATGGATACTAACACATGCAGAGAAGCACATGCGGCAGCGCAGGCAAAAATAATGAGGACGGTGAAGAGGGTGATTGAATTTAGAACAAGGAGGCAGCCAAGGCAACAGCGTACTCCTTCTCAGGATCGTGCCCCGTGCTCTAAACTCAACTGGCTAGTTTTCCTGTCTGTAAAAAGAAGGGCGGGTTGTATGTTGATCCTGCTGCTCTGATTGGATAGAGTGTATTTGTCTCCGTTCACTCACTTGTCCACATACTTTTGTATATATAGTGTATAACCAATTAAATCAATTAAGTATAGTATGATGGGGAGAAAAGGGGAGCATTGGTGAGTTGATGAGAGAAAGGGACACAAACAATGCATCATTATGTAAATCACCATATTTTACGCCTGCTACGTTAGGTAACACAACTACTGACCACAACTACTTACAAAAACGACTGACCACAACCCCACAACTACTGACCACACAACTACTGAACCACACAACTACTGACCACAACCACACAAATACTGAACCACACAAATACTTACCAAAACTACTAACTAAAAGTAGTACTGACAACTAATGACCACGTCCGTTCTGTAGGGCCCAAAGAGCCTGCAACAACCACACAACTACTGACAACAACTACTGCTCTGGTCTAGCTCTGGTCCTGGGCATAGCTAGTTAGCTCTAGTTCGCACTAGCTCTGGTCTAGCTCTGGTCTGGACTATAAATTATAACTACTTAAATGTGCAAAAATTTGCATAAAATACCTATCAACAATAATTGTAACTCTTGAACCGTTCAAGCTAGAGACACCAAACCAACTTTCACATGTTCATATCAACCAATGTTTGCATCTACCTACTTTTTCAACTATAACCAGTCACCACCATTACTACTACAGACACTAACACTACTATAACTTATTTCAAAACCATACATATTAAAAAACAAGCTAGCAAGCACACCACATTTTCTTCAGGAAATTTTCTTTTCAGTGATTACAGTTAGCTTAAATAGTTTATTTATTAGATAGAACTACAGCTAACTATCAGTAGGTCTACATACAAACCTATTCTACGTAGTTCTTCACTACCACAACCCATCAATTGTACTTCATGTACAATTACCATCAAGCATCACTCTGTCAAGGGAAATATAGTATTCTTTCTAACAAAGATATCTACATATATTTCAGGATGTATCCCTGTATACCTGGAAATAATCAGAAGGACTGTAAATGTGACAGTTTTATAAACATAGCTTGTCTTTTAATCATCACCTAACACTTTTAACATAGTCCAGGCTCTGTTACCTCATATCACAGCGATAATTCCTTCTATTGCCTGTGGAAAAAAACACTTACATTTGCTCAACTTGCCATTGGCTTAACTATTGGCTCAACTTACTCAAGGCAAACATTTCGACTCTATTAGCCCACACAGCTACAAGGATGCACTTTCATGCTAGGTTTAGGACCTCATATTGAAGCTTATAGAGACCCCAACTGACGTATAGAACAATCTTGCAATAATTTACTTTGGTTTAGAGACAAGAATCATAAAACAAATTCATTTGACTTGGTGAAAATCTGTTTTTTGGACATAACTTGCTTACCACTTTTCCATGTGGTTTCTTCCTTCATAGACTCCATGAAATGACCTCTTCCTAAATATTTGGTCAAATTATTAATTTTGTGAATTATTTCCTAGAAACAAGGGTGTCTCAACTTACCGACTCTCTCCTACACTCTCCCTTGCACTGTTCAGAATGACGGAGAAGTATTGATATAGGAAGGTATGAAGGAGAGGACTGTGTGTGCATGCGTAGACATTCTTGCCTGCTTTTCATTTGAGAGAATTCCATGCTGTGTCTTTCCTGGAGAGTCTGTAGGTTGTTCTGTGCCTCTCGTTCATACTGTTGTGGGACAGGCACCTCTGTCTCCCTAACACACCTCTTCATGTCGGACTTCAACTATCTCAGCAAAAAAATAAACGTCCTCTCACTGTCAACTGCGTTTATTTTTCAGCAATTTAACATGTGTAAATATTTGTATGAACATAACAAGATTCAACAACTGAGACATAAACTGAACAAGTTCCACAGACATGTGACTAACGGAAATTTAATAATGTGTCCCTGAACAAAGGGGAGGGGGGTCAAAATCAAAGGTAACAGTCAGTATCTGGTGTGGCCACCAGCTGCATTACGTACTGCAGTGCATCTCCTCCTCATGGACTGCACCAGATTTGCCAGTTCTTGCTGTGAACACTGATGGAGGGATTGTGCGTTCCTGGTGTAACTCGGGAAGTTGTTATTACCATCCTGTACCTGTGTGATGTTCGGATGTACCGATCCTGTGCAGGTGTTGTTACACGTGGTCTGCCACTGCGAGGACGATCAGCTGTCCATCCTGTCTCCCTGTAGCGCTGACTTAGGCGTCTCATAGTACGGACATTGCAATTTATTGGCCTGGTCACATCTTCAGTCCTCATGCCTCCTTGCAGCATGCCTAAGGCACGTTCACGCAGATGAGCAGGGACCCTGGGCATCTTTCTTTTGGTGTTTTTCAGAGTCAGTAGAAAAGCCTCTTTAGTGTCCTAAGATTTCATAACTGTGACCTTAATTTCCTACCGTCTGTAAGATGTTAGTGTCTTAATGACCGTTCCAGATGTGCATGTTTATTAATTGTTTATGGTTCATTGAACAAGCATGGGAAACTGTGTTTAACACCTTTACAATGAAGATCTGTGAAGTTATTTGGATTTTTACGAATTATCTTTGAAAGACAGGGTCCTGAAAAAGTATATTTGCACATCGTTACAACAATGTACATAGCCAATAATATAACATTTCAAATGTCTCTATTCTTTTGAAACTTTTGTGTAATGTTTACTGTAAATTTTTTAAAATGTTGTTTCTGTTTATTTCACTTTTGTTTATCTATTCCACTTTCTTGGGCAACGTAAACATATGTTTCCCATCCCAATAAAGCCCTGAATTTAGAGGAGGGGAGAAGGGAGAGTGGAATCAGAGAGGGGTATGTACACACACGTTTAGATCTGTGGCACCTGGGCTTTAGCCTCCATGGCTTTTGCTTCTCTCCATCTCTCCTCCACCACCTCTCTCTGTAACTCAGCCCATATCCTCCCGCATGTCTCCTCCTCCACCACCAGTCTCATCCCCCTCTCCATCTCCTCCCGCAGCCCCACACAGCACTCTTCAAACTGGGCCTACTGCTCTACCCACTCCCCCCGCCTCTGCTCGGCCTCCAGCCTCTCCCTGTCCAGCTGGGCCTCTTTGAAGCACACCTGCAGACACTTAGGAGGGAGGGAGGGAGGGAGAGAGGGAAAGAAAACGATGGAGGTCCAAAGGGAGGTAAGGAAAGAGGGAGGCAAAGATGAAAGGAAGAAGGGATGGAGGGAAGAACAGAAGGAGGGATGGAGAGAGGGAAAGGAAGAGAGAGAGTGATGGGTGGTTAGAATTGGCACTGTGCTCAGTGGTTTGTGGTAGTACGCCTCAGGGCTGGTGAGGAACAGTGCAATCTTAGGGCTGGCTGCTGTACCTTTCCCTAGAGTGCAATTATAGAAGCCATTATTCCAGCTAGGGCCTCTAAAATCCCAGCCATAATACATCCTATCTGCCAGGAGACTCAACAGCCACTTCAATACGGAGTGTTCATCATAAATATATATCTACCGCCAGAGGGAATAGCGAGAGAGGAAGTATGGAAAAAGAGAGAGAGAGGTGGGGAGAGTGAGAGGGAGAGTGAGAGGAAGCGAAGGGTGCTAAAGTACATATTCTTTATGTAGGAGAACATATTGGACATTTCAAATCTGGAGCGGTAGGATCCTGGTCTCAGTTAGTGTTTAAAATGTATATTTTAATGTAGATTATGTGTGGGTTATAGTGATATGCTACTGGCACATCTATCAATACGTATATCTATCTATCTATCTATCTATCTATCTATCTATCTATCTTAATCAAGGTCGGTATTTCACATGGAAATCCAACACATCTGGATTGAATGAGGTGAGATCAGAGTAGTTGATGGGAGCGAAACCTTGTGTGCCTCAGGTCTCACTGTGTGTGTATGCAACAGGATATAGAACTAACACGTGCCAATTACCTTCACCTCTAGTGTAAGCAAGAGGAAATGTGTCTGTCAATCAAATCTAAAGCCTTTGGAAATGGGAAGAGAGGAAATAACCTATCTACAGGTAGATGAAAAATGAGTTGACAGGCTGTAAAATGCACTGTTAACTTGATTTGATCATTGAAATATAAATGTTCCATCCATGACTTGTCTTCTTAGTGTGTGTGCGATTTACATCTTCTTCTTGTTTCAGGGCCCTCGATTTATCCTCCTCCGCCTTCTGTAGAAATACCTCCATCCCGGGGGACTCCCTCTGTGTGGACCCCACCTTAGGGGGAGAGAGAGGCCAGCCCTGGGTCCTGGCTGGGGCTTGTGGAGGTATTTTTTTTTTTTTTTTTTTACCTTAGTGGCGGTCTACCCCGGCCAAACCTGGACGACGCTGGGCCAATTGTGAACCGCCCTATGGGACTCCCAATCACAGCCGGATGTGATACAGCCTAGAGGTGGAAGGAGAGGGAGAAACTGCTCTCCCAGACCTGTTGGAACCAACAGCCAACAACACAGAACAAGGTCAGCTAACTCTGGTCATGGAGTGTGGCTATTAGTGCAGGGTTTTGGTCCATGCCAGCATTAACACAGTTTTTTTCCCCAGCCCAGCATTAGCAAACTAAGGCTGTGCACATTGTAGCCCACCAGGACCCTATATCCCACCCCTGCCACTGAACCACACTTGGATATTTTAATTCTGAGGAAAACAACTTAAGTGTGACATTGATGACAAGCCCTCAGTGGCAGAAAATCAATTTCCTCCATTTCGCTCCTCCCATGCCCTGAAAACATGTTCCTTCCTTTGAGTGTAGCAGCTAGAGAGTAACATGAAAAACACCAGCTTACACAGACTTTTACAATTCCGCATCCAGAGATGTCATCCTCTTTCCCCATGCTGAATTTCTCCATGTCAGACTGGCGTGTTTGTTCTTGGAGAGCTTTCTCCCTAGGTTTAGCTGCTCTAACAGCGGACAGTCATTTTAATAATTGTTTACAAATGTCTTTAAAAATTTCCAAACGCCATTACTTTACATTGCTACTCGCTTGATATTCTCCACTTGGAGGACACCATTAAAGGTGTCTTGGAATGAAGGTCGAGTTATGACATAGTTAAATGCCCCATATTGTTTGCACTGTTTTTATGGAGGCTGTATAGAAGTGAAGAAAAAAAACAGAAGGAAAAAAGGTTGTCATCTAGAACTGAAGTAGCTTATTATACATTCCATTGTTATTGGAAGTTGCGTACATAAAGCATGGTTTGAGTGTTGCATTGTTGAGTCTCACCCAGGATGTGTGTGGAGCCTGTGTAGAGGCTGGTCCGGTTCAGCATCCTCTGTAGAGGCCCCATGTCAGACATGCCCTCAACCTCTAACAGAGCACAGACCCCCTAGACGGGTAACAGATGATTACACCCTTGTTACTCTCGACCGTAGGCTGGATAGATGAGGATTACACCCTTGTTACTCCCGACCGTAGGCTGGATATATGAGGACTACACCCTTGTTACTCTCGACCGTAGGCTGGATAGATGAGAACTACACCCTTGTTACTCTCGACCGTAGGCTGGATAGATGAGGACTACACCCTTGTTACTCTCGACCGTAGGCTGGATAGATGAGGACTACACCCTTGTTACTCTCGACCGTAGGCTGGATAGATGAGGACCACACCCTTGTTACTCTCGACCGTAGGCTGGATAGATGAGGACTACACCCCCTTACTCACTGTTTGACTCCTTCTAAAAGACCTTGCGTTTGACTCCTAAAAGGAGACGCTTGGCTAGTTAGATAAAGCCCCCCCCTCACTGTTAGTCTTTGCTAAGGTCCCACCACTGATTCAGCACTAACATTTTTCTCCCTTTCTGCACAAACGCTCTCTCACCCTCCCTTTCTCTGTGTCGTACCCAACTTCACTCTCCCTAGGCTCTTCACTTATTCGAAGATGGTCGCTTAGCGACTTTCACAAAACAAGTGTTGCTCTCCAACTTGGCACTTAGCTCTACTTATACCCGTGGTTTTACAAAGAGTGTGTGTGTGTGTGTATGCTGTAAAGGTATAGGACAGATCCTTTTCAGAAAATTAATATCTACATTATAGGCCCTTGGGCTTATAATAGCTAAAACTGCAATAACTAAATATAGAGTCAAAATAGAACAGACTTTTTACAACACACATTAATTCAGCATAATACCGACACAAGAAAATGCAAATAGAGGTTTCTGAGTGAACCGAAACATATTCAGTACAGTTGGTCTTGGACAGACAGAATCCACCTGCAGGAGTTACTTTGCCCTCTAGTGGCCTCTTGCTGAATTGGCAGATGGACTACACCGCAACCAGCAATGGAGAACTTGCAAAAAAGCTTTTAGTAGGTTACTTCTACAAACATTATCACTTGTGCTACAACACAACCGTTCTCCCTATACAAATATTGTTGATCATTTTATACATATGTCATGTTGAAATCGCAGGGAAAGGAATAGAAAATGACAGACCAAAGTTTGTTTTGGTCTGTCATCTCGTTCACTATAAAACTACATTTACAGTATGTTTGTTTGTGGTTACAGCAAAATGCTAACTGCTTACCGATTTTAATACTTTCAGAAACTACAATATTCATCATGGCTTTACAAAAATATACATTTACTGACGCGTGTATAGCGATGCCATGGCACCAGCTTGGCACTTAAAACAATAAAAAAAGATTTACAAATCAAAGCTCACTTATGATTCTGAATGGCACTTAATAAACTAGCAATATTAGGTTATTCTGGGCAGCACTACAGACTATATATAACCTGATCCCAAATCTGTTAGATTGTTTGGCATGACAATGACCATAAGGAGTTAAGACAACACAAACTGATCTGGGACCAAGCTATACATACTAACACGGAAGGTAGATTGATGTACATTCAACACAACACAATGTACACTGTGCTCCTCCAACACACAGGGCCTGGTCTGGCTGTGGTGGTCATCTGAACCTGAGAGGTTTTACAATTACATGTCGTTTGGAATAGGGAAGCTTCCTGCTAGCATAGTAGCATTTTACCAATCATTTGTAACATGTTAGCATTCAGAATAGTTTGTACCTTTGCTTCGAGACTAGGGTAACCATAATTTACTGAATCCAAGGGACTCAATACATTGATTTCCATACTCTTAACAGAATAGGTACTCACAATATTATACTAAACTTTCTCATATTGGCAGTTCGACATTTGGTTCAGTCCAGAGGAGGGGGGTTTGAGTTGGGCTACTCCACAATCAATCAATCACCACCACTGGCGGTGGTTCCTCCTGCCCCTCCTCGTTGGCTGGACTAAGTGGTCCGGCCCACCACACAGTCAGAGCGTTGTCCTGTCTGACCTCTGGGGTAGGTGATAACATCACAACATCACCCTCAGAGCCCGAGGAGTCTCCATCGCTACTGTCCCCCGGTGAGACGAACTGGCGCTGCCCGCTGGACGTCACCAGTAACGGCATGAAGGGATGGACACTAAGTGGAGAAGATAGAGAGATAGAGTGGTGGTGGGGGGAGACATTGAGAGAAAATAAGAAAGATATTGAAATGACAAATACATTGCTGCCCCCAAACAACAAGTCGGAGACAGCTTTTACAAACGTAGTATATTAAATAGATTCAGCATAAAATATTAATAAAATGTTGGTAAAGCCTACCTAATGCCATTGGTGCAGTCCCTATGAGCCTGAAAGTAGAGGTGAGGCTGCAGTAGCTCCTGGTTACCATCAGGGGAAGCTGTGAGGGTGTCCCACACTGACACCACCCCCTCTGTATCACCACTCAACAAGTACCGGGCAGACCTACACACACACACACACACACACACGGTCAGCATAAACCACTACACACACAGAGACAGACCGAAAGATGGTCAGCAACCAGCATAATATGAAGAGTAGTTCAGGATGCAAGGGTATTAGGCACTTAGTCAAGGGTTTCTCAAATAGTGGAATGGGACAGGGCCATTGGTGGGCTGCAGTTAGCTGTGAGTGGCAGGAAGAGAAGATAGAGAGTATAGACTTACGGGTCCAGGTCGAAGTAGATCCGCTGGTTGGTGGCCACATTCCTTTTCAGAGAGAACAGAATCTTTCCCGGGTCCCTCAGGTCCCAGCACAGAATCTCTGGGTCCTACACACATCATCATCATCATCATTCAAACACATCAAGACTTACAAGAGCAATAATAACACTGATAGTGAATGTGGGTGTAAGTGTGTAAATACTGTATGGGTTTTAGAGAACTACCACTTTCTCCACAGTGACCCAAATCTCTGAGTGATCCGTTTTAAAGAAGGACAACTTTGAGCTTGTTTGTGCGTTCTGTCACCTTGCGACCCCCAGTGTACAGGTAGTGTCCGTCAGGTGAGAAGGTGAGGTGTGTGATGCCCCCGTGGTGCCTGGGTGGCAGCAGAGCCAGCAGAGAGCCGTCCTGGCAGGAGTAGAGGCCTGCGGTGCGGGAGTACGAGCCACAGGCGTACACAGACTGGCACGGGCTGAACGCCATGCAGGAGATGATGCCACTCTGACCCTGACCCTGCTTCTTCACTGGAGAGGAGAGGGAACACACACTCAGCGGGTGAATGAGCCAATTAGAAGCTCAGGATGATTAGGCAGCCATGAGGGTATGAGGGCCAGATTAGGAAATAATCAAGACACTGGGGTTAACACCCCTACTCTTATGATAAGTGCCATGGGATCTTTAGTGAGCACAGAGAGTAACAATTCACATTCACTGCCCTGGGGCATTGGGATATACAGGGCTTTTTTTTTTTTAGACCAGAGGAAAGAGTGCCTTCTACTGGCCCTCCAACACCTCTTCCAGCAGCATCTGGTCTCCCATCCAGGGACCGACCAGAACCAACGCTGCTTAGCTTCAGAGGCAAGCCAGCAGTGGGATGCAGTGTGCTATGCATATCTGAGATTATTTGATGCAGCCGCATTGGAATTATTTGATCACTTGAAAGTTTGAGAAACCTTAATCTACTCTACTAACCTACAGTGGGCCTTTCCTCAAAGTCCCGTCCAGGCCTGTCTGTGTAGAACACCCTGACTGTCTTGTCGAAGCCGCAGTAGAGCTGTGATCCATCTGGGGAGAAGCAGAGGGAGTGGGCTGCAGTCAGCTCATCCAGATGGTTGTAGGGTCTGAAGCTGGCACGCAGGTCCCCGTTGAACGCATCCCAGATATGGACCGGGTTATCACGACTGCTGCTGGCTATACTGGAGGAGAGAGAGAGAGAGCGCAAGAGAGAGACAGAGATGGTGAGAGATGGCAGAAAGGATGAAGGATGGATGGAGAGAGGGAAAAGGAATGGAGAAGGATGGTTGTAGAAACAGGTGGATGGAGAGGAAAAGAAAGGACAAGGAGGAAATTTAAGGATGGAAAGATGAAAATAAATAAAAAGGGGTGGAGGGAGAAAGAGAAGAGGAAAATTATGGAGGAAGGAAGGAACTTTGTGCCAGATCCATCAGAGAGACATTTCACTACTTCACTAACTTCAGTTTGAATTTAATTCAGCCCTCTTATCTATTCAGTAACAGTTTGTTGCTTTATAGTGGACAAAAACGATCCATCAAACAGACAGACAATACTGTATGGCTTTTCAACTAACATAACTGCGGGGGGGAACCTAACAGCCGAACATAAACGCTGAAATATCACTGTCTGAACTGAGGCTCAATTAGCCAAGAGGAAATTAGCCTGAGCGGCTCAGTGCTCTTATTGCACGGTGTCTTTGTTCGGTCTGTTGGGAATCCCCTCATTATAATGGTACACCACAGCTAGCCTGGACGCCAGCCCAGAAAGCAATTCAAAGGAGGAACACCAGCGACCATTATACACTCTCTACAGGAGGGTATAGCACATGGCTTTTGGCAGAGAGAGGGAGGGAAAGAGGAGAGAAAAATAAATAAAAAAAGAGGGAGAAAGATGGGGTGGGGAAAAGGGAGGGAGAGGGGGATACTATAAAAATAAGCATTCCAAAAGGACAAAAACAGACAAGAATCCCACTGCCCCTCACCATATGCTTGTAAATGATGTCACGTTCTTACTATATCCACCAATCAGATGCTAGTGCTAAAGTCTTGTCCCGAAGCCACTCCTGCGTTGTCGTGGCTGTGTGCTTAGGGTCATTGTCCTGTTGGAAGGTGAACCTTCGGCCCAGTCTTAGATCCTGAGCGCTCTGCAGCAGGTTTTCATCAAGGATCTCTCTGTACTTTGCTGTGTTAATCTTTGCCTTGATCTTGACTAGTCTCCCAGTCTCTGCCGCTGAAGAAAATCCCCACAGCATGATGCTGCCACCACTATGCTTCACCGTAGGGATGGTGCCAGGTTTCCTCCAGCAGTGACGCTTGGCAAAGAGTTTAATCTTGGCCTCCCGAGTGGTGCAGCGGTCAGAAGCCCAGATCCTGGTTCGATACTGGGCTGTGTCGCAGCCGGCCGCGACCGGGAGACCCATGAGGCGACGTGCAATTGGCCCAGGTCCGTCCGGGTTAGGTGAGGGTTTCAATCTTGGTTTAATCAGACAAGGGAATCTTGTTTCTCATGATCTGAGAGTCTTTAGGTGCCTTTTGGCAAACTCCAAGCGGGCTTTCATGTGCCTTTTACTGAGGAGTGGCTTCCGTCTGGTCACTCTACCATAAAGGCCTGATTGGTGGAGTGCTGCAGAGATGGTTGTCCTTCTGGAAGGTTCTCCCATCTCAATAGACAACCTCTAGAGCTCTATCAGAGTGGCCATCGGGTTTCTTGGTCTCCTCCCTGACCAAGAAGCTTCTCCCCCGATTACTCAGTTCAGCCGGGCGGACAGCTCAAGGAAGAGTCTTGGTGGTTTCAAACTTCTTCCATTTAAGAATGATGGAGGCCACTGTGTTCTTGTGGAACTTCAATGCTGCAGACATTTTTTGGTACCCTTTCCCAGATCTGTGACTCGCCACAATCCTGTCTCGGAGCTCTACAGACAATTCCTTCAACCTTGTGGCTTGATTTTTGCTCTGACATGCACTGTCAACTGTGGGACCTTATATAGACAGGTACGTACCTTTCTAAATTATGTCCAATCAATTGAATTTACCACAGGTGGACTCCAATCAAGTTGTAGAAACATCTCAAAGATGATCAATGGGAACAGGATGCACCTGAGCTCATTTCGAGTCTCATAGCAAAGGGTCAAATAACTTATTATTAGGTATTTCTTTTTTTTTTTTATACATTTGCAAAAACCTGTTTCGCTTTGTCATTATGGGGTATTGTGTGTCGACCGCTAAGGATAAAAAAAAAAAACGTCCCTCGCTCTGTTCCACCCCATGACCATTCCCCCTCCTTCTTCTAGTCTAGAGGATGTGTTGCTTCGTGGGGTGGACCACAACCCACGCTGGGCACTGATCAGAGAGGAACCATTGGAGGCAGTGTAAGGAGGAACGCGCTATTAGTAAGGAGGCATTCTCCATGGTAATGGCTGGGCACCATTAATCTCAGCTTGCCAACTGTCATAATAATTACAGTCCTTAAAAGGCCCTTTAAAAGCATCTGCAGCCATTTAAAAGCAGGTAGTTCTGTTAAAGCTGCAATATGTAACTTTTTGGGCGATTCAAACTAATTCTAATAGAAATGTGAGTTATAGTCAATAAGTATTCACTCATGCCTCGCAAAGGGGGCCACCTACAGTACTGGCAGATGGGTAAAAATAAATAAAGCACACATTGAATACCCCTTTAAGCATGGTGAAGTTATTAATTACACTTTGGATGGTGTATTAATAGACCCAGTCAATAAAAAGATAGAGATGTCCTTCCTAACTCAGTTGCTGGAGAGGAAAGAAACCTGTCTGGGATTTCACCATGAGGCCAATGGTGACTTTATAAGAGTTAGAGTTTAATGGCTGTGATAGGACCAAAAAAGTAAGGATGGATCAACATTGTAGTTACTCCACAACACTAACCTAAATGACAGACTGAAAAGGAAGCCTGTACAGAATGCATCCTGTCTGCAATAAGGCACTAAATTAAAACTGCTAAATTAAAAATGTCATTAATGCCCTGAAACCAAAGCGTTATGTTTGGGGCAAAATCAACACAACACAAAATTTTAAGTGACCATTGAGTCATGGTAATCTCCTCTTATGCACTCTGGACATGTATTACCCTTTAACCTAACCCCTAGCCTAGCCAACGTTAGCCAGCTAGCCAGAATTCATAACATAGCATAAGTTTGGCAAAATCGTACTGCAAACACTGTTTTTTCTCCCCCTCAGACATCATTGCACGCGTGATAGAACAGCAGCATATGTAAAGATTTTTTTTAACCACGATGCGCAACATTCCCCAGCTCTGCTACTTCAACAAAAAACTAAAATGGGAGTGGGACGGACAGGGCCGCTGCTACCCCTACTGTGGATTTCATCTTTAAAGGACTTTGTGACAACTGTTGACGTAAAACGTGCTTTATAAATAACGTTTGAGTGACTGAACTCACAAGCAGGAGTCAGGGTCCAGGGAGCTCATCTTGGGGTACCAGCAGTAGTCATAGATGGTGTCCCCCTCTGCCATTTTCAGCACTGGACTCTGCAGGGAAGGGGAGACATGCGATAAATACTGTGTTGATCTCCAAGGGGAACCTACCCGTTTTAATCAGTTACCCCGTGGTGTATTCATTAAGCAAAACGTTCTGCAACAGAAAACAATTTGCAACGAAAACAAGCGTTTCTATTGGACAAATTCAGGTAGATCCCACCCAGTTTTGTTAGCTTTCTAGTGAATTAAATCCCTGGAGCCTCACCATCTCAGTGAGCAGGTCCCAGTTGTAGCTGTAGATCTCAGGGGGGAGGTTGTAGACACGCAGCACGTTGTCTGCACTGTTAGTCAGGATGCACAAACCGTCTGGGGCCCTGGAGAATTAACAGTTACTTCTTCAGATACCCTGTTTTATAGCCTTAAAAGCTAAAATGGATGCTACAGCCATGTAATCAACCAAGGAACAGTATTTTACGAGGGAGTTACCATTTGCAGCCCTTGAGGTAGTTCTCAGGGAGGCTGGAGTACTCAGCCCAGGAACCAGTCAGCATCTGGGGGTTCTGGCTGAAATCGAGACCCAGGCTGCAGATCGGAGAGGGGGGATAAGAGTAGGCCGCAGTACATGACAAATACATAGATGAGGACAAACAAAACAGTGGACGGATAATTTAAAGGTTTGGGCATCCAAATAACACAGCTGAAATGTCTCTTCAAACCTCAAATCTCTGTGTGCATAATTTATTAGCTTCTAAAGTATTTACCTAGAATAATCCTAAAATGCTTCACATACCTTTGTCCTTCGCTGGGGGTTTCAGCTGAGCTTTCCTGTTCCCCCTTTTCCACCTTCTCCTCTCCTCCCTCTCGCGTGCCATGATCCTCACGAGGGCCTCCATTCTCATGGCATTCTACTTCTTTGGCTCCCACGTCGTCGTCGTCGTCGTCTTCTTCTTCTCCTCCTCCTCCTCCCCCCATCTCACCTGGCTGGTTGGCCTCTTAATAGATATGGATAAACATTACAAGTTAAATACTATTATTCCATTAAGTCAAGATCGAGGCTATGTTCCCTGTCTTCTGGCTTTTTTTTTTTAACAAGGAATGTGAATCACACATATGATCAGCATTGACTTAGAAGTTTTAGAGATTGATACAAACTAGTGAAGGAAGCTTTTATTGAAATACATACAACTGGTAACTAAATACTTTACCTCCATTAGGGGTCAGTACAGCCAAGTCTTCCTGCCCCACTCCTGCTTGTTCCATGGGTCCTCCATGAGTATCAGGGGGGTCCAGACTTAGACTCAGCCCCAACCCATCTCCACTGAGCCTGGGCTGCTTAGCCGCAGGAGCGGCCTCTTCTTCTTTATTCTCCCCCAGTTCAAAGCACTCACCCTGGGATAGAGGTGGAGCTGATTGAGGCGGCTCGCTTTCCGCCTCTGCTTCCATCCCAACGTCTGCCACACCCCCACTTTCACCCCTCTCTACTGGACCAGACATCTCTCTCTCGATCACTCTTTCGTTCTATCCTTCAGTGCTTCCTCTCAAATATTCTTTACCCCCAGTGTCACAGTGCTGAGTATATCCTGGCTCTCTGGTGGTCTGCCTGTGTCACACGTTAGTGTGGTGGGTGCTTCTTCCTGCACTGTGTCTCAGTCTGGGAAAGGTGTGGTCATCACAGCACCCACGGGATACTGGAGGGGTAGAAGGAATATATTGAATGTGAACACACTACATCATTGATACAAGTCAAATAAAACCCATCTAGGTAGCGAACATGAACAAACAGCACTCAATCACAATATCGAGAACAATTACGCCATCGGTGTTGTTAGAATGATATTCAATGCTAGGTTTGTTAAATTATAGCTAGTTTAGCAATTAGCTAACTAGCTACTACAAAACATGAGTTACAGATGGACAGCAAGCGATGCTAGCTAACGTTAGTTAGTTACCTGTTTAGTCAGCCTCACGGGTTTTGTATTAGGTTTCACAGCCTCTTCGGCAAAGGCGAAACTCTTCTTTACTCAAATTGAGTATTCGAATGACAACAACGTTAAATCACACTGGACTTTGATAACAGCAGTCACGAAGTCATGCTGCGAATTTGTAAACACAAAATGCCGCCATGATCCATTCACCAAGGAATTATCGCGGGACTTCAAGCTAAACATAACCCTCAGTCGCAACTATCGCGAGACTTCACTCTAAACATAGCCCTTCCCCCGAACTATCGCGATACTTCAAGCTAAAGGTAGCGACTTAAATTTTTTTTCGATTTTGCATTCCTTGTGTGGACAAAAGCAAGACACACTAACTGAACCAAAGATTAATTACTTACTGAACTGAGCAGGCTACCCAACTCAATCCACTGAAAAATGTCTAAACTACAGTTGTTGCGTATGTTTTTAAATGAGCGTTTAACGGCGTCTGCTGCTGTGGAGATTTTCGAGGCAGTTGAGAAAGCGGTAGCGGAGTACCAGGAGGAGAATGATCGGTTACGGAGACTGCTGCGGTTCACACCAGCGATACAACTATGTAGAATAGGTTCGTGTTTTTTTGTGAACAATCATTTATATTATTGTAGCGATCCTGGTTTATAATCACGGATATCGACTCTGCCACTGGAGTATGCCTTTGTGGCACAGTCAATATCCGCGGGGTTAAGGGACAGATAGATAATGAAAACCCTTCTACTGTATATGATGCTTAGAACGCGCTGTGCATTTTGTTGTTAGGCAATGAAACATCCACAACGACCATGTTTTCCACTTAGTTTCAACCTGTTTAATTTTAAGAATCACAGTGAGATGAATTTGGCTGGGGGTCTGAGGGTCCTCCCACTTTTTGGGGTATCTAAAGCTAATTTCCTGAATTTCTACACAATCTAATATGACCCATGGCCCTTCTAGCTGTCTCTATTTAGAACAACAAAAAGTAAGCAAAAATGCAGACAGTCATCAAGCTAGGTAAGAGATCATTATTAAATATGTTTAAGTGATTGATAAGACTGAACTAGATCAATAATAATTAAATAATCAGTATTGTGTTGCACCTTTAACCAATAGCCCAACAAATTAACAAGTCTTACAAATAAAGTACAGACTTAACTTTTGATTGTCTTTATTAAGACATCCTCTATATAAAAATTCAGCCAGTCCGAGCCACTGCACGCCCGACCCCCACCATTCAGCCGGTCCGAGCCACTGCACGCCCGTCCCCCACCATTCAGCTGGTTCGAGCCACTGCACGCCCGACCCCACCATTCAGCCGGTCCGAGCCACTGCACGCCCGACCCCCAACAATCAGCCGGTCCGAGCCACTGCACGCCCGTCCCCCACCATTCAGCCGGTCCGAGCCACTGCACGCCCGTCCCCCACCATTCAGCCGGTCCGAGCCACTGCATGCCCGACCCCCACCAGTCTAGTCAATAACTCAACTCTCCCCAGAAACACACATTCACCTGCTACACATTAATACACAGAAACAGTACATCCTCTGTATAATTCATATCATAGGCCTAATAGTATTGTAGAGATCTTTTTACAACCCAACAAACCCCACTCAGCTTTAGGATCTTAGTGAAACATTCAGTATTGGTTTCAGGTGTGTTAGCCAAGGCCAGAGAGACAACCAACAGTAGGGCAGACCCCCAGGACCAGGACTGAGCAGCCCAGCAGCTAGGGATTGCTTAAATAGGTATCTCCCCTGATGTGGGCATGTTTTCAATACAGACTCATTTTGTCATACAGTATTCCATATAAGGAATCCAGACCTTATGAGAGTTGAACAGTATACCCTTAATTTGGCAATAAATCAAATCTAGTGATACATAACTTGGTATTTCTGCCATCCATTGTGGGAGGAAAACCAACCTTCCAATTAATGGCAATGCATTTCATAGCTGCTATAAATCCTAGGTTACACAGTTTCCTCTGATAACAGTCTGAGACAGGGATGTCTTCTCCCTGTCTTTGCAAGCAAACAAAGACAGGGAGAATCTGTAGACATGCTGAGATAAAATAACATACTATTTTCCAGAATTCAGCCAGCCGCCACAAGACAATACCAAATATGTCCCCTTTTGTGTTTTACACCTCCAGCAGAAGAATAACATTTCTGAGTGCATGACATTCAGTTTAACTGGCATATAGTACGTTCTATCGATGGTCTTAAACTGCAGTAATTTATGTCTGATATTATATTATTATGGCTTCCGTCTGGCCACTCCACAGAGGACACCATTGAGCTTTGTCAGAATGCCCATCGGGCTCTTGGTCAGCTCTCTGACCAAGGGAGGAGGGAATTTTTTTGTACCCTTCCCAAGATCTGTGCCTCGACACAATCCTGTCTCTGAGCAATTCCTTTGACCTCATGGCTTGGTTTTTGCTTTGACATGCACTGTTAACTGTGGGACCTTATATAGACATGGGTGTGCCTTTCCAAATCATGTCCAATCAATTGAATTTACCACAGGTGGACTCCAATCAAATTGTAGAAACATTTCAAGGATGGTCAATGGAAACAGGATGCACCTGAGCTCAATTTCGAGTCTCATAGCAAAAGGTCTGAATACGAATGTAAATAAGGTGTATATACTGTATATATATTTTATTTTGTCAAACATTTATAAACGCTTTGTCATTATGGGGCATTGTGTGTAGATTGATGAGAAAACAAAATAATTTAATCATTTTTTGAATAAGGCTGTAACGTAACAAAATGTGGGAAAAGTCAAGGGGTTCCGAATGGTTAAATGATTGTCTGTATCACAAGTGTTTTGAAATGCACTCAGGCATGTCTAAAGACTGTATAAAGGTAATCTCTGCTCCTCCTCTCCTTCCCTCCAGACTCCCTGCAGCTCTCTCTTGCTGTCTCTGAAGAGGAAGTTCCCCCTGATCAGCAGGAGTGGAGCCCCAGTCTGGGGCAGGAGGACCCAGATCCCACACAGATTAAAGAGGAAGAGGAGGAACTCCGGATCACTCAGGATGAAGAGCAGCTTCAAGGGTTGGAGGCTGATATCACAGAGTTCAAATTCCCTCCTCCCTGTGTGAAAAATGAATGTGATCAGGAGGACCCACTTCAGTCAATGACTGAACAGACTATGGAGAACAGAGAGAGTGACTCCAAACCAGTGGATCTGAAACGTTTTGGGACTGTGACCCACCTAAAGGGTCTCGACATTCCCTGTGACCCTCCAGATAGTAAAAACAATGCCTCCAGCCACAGCTCCGCTCTATGCAGCCACCCAGTAGGACTTGACAGCAGCCCACTATTGGATCCCAGTCCACCATTGGATCTAACTGTGCACAAACTGTCTCACACTGGAGAGAAACCATTTAGCTGTGGTGACTGTGGGAAAAGCTTCAGTCAGAAGGAACACCTAGTGAACCATATACGCATTCACACAGGAGAGAAACCATTTAGCTGTGGTGACTGCGGGAAAAGCTTCAGTGTCAAGGGGAACCTAACGGTGCACAAACTCGCTCACACTGGAAAGAAACCATTTAGCTGTGGTGACTGTGGGAAAAGCTTCTATCAGAGCCAGGAACTAACGGCGCATATACGGACTCACACTGGGGAGAAATCATTTATCTGTGGTGACTGTGGGAAAAGGTTTTATCACAAGATTACTCTTAACAGACATATACAGACTCACACAGGAGAGAAATCATTTATCTGTGGTGACTGTGGGAAAAGGTTTTATCACAAGATTACTCTTAACAGACATATACAGACTCACACAGGAGAGAAATCATTTATCTGTGGTGACTGCGGGAAAGGCTTCAGTCAGAAGGAACACCTTGGGAACCATATACGAACTCACACAGGAGAGAAACCATTTAGCTGTGGAGACTGTGGGAAAAGCTTCAGGCAGAAGGGGACCTTAAATACACATAAACTGACTCACACAGGAGTGAAACCATTTATCTGTGGAGACTGTGGGAAAAGCTTCATTCTGAAGGGGTCCCTAAAGATGCATATACAGACTCACACAGGTGTGAAACCATTTATATGTGGAGACTGTGGGAAAGGCTTCTATCTGAAGGGAGACCTAGGGAAGCATATACTGACACACACAGGAGAGAGACCATTTAGCTGTGGAGACTGCGGGAAAAGATTCAGGCAAAAGTCGGCCCTAAAGACGCATACACTGACACACACTGGAGAGAAGCCATTTCACTGTGGAGACTGTGGGAAAAGATTCAGTCAGAATGGGGCCCTAAAGAAGCATTTATTGACTCACACAGGAGTGAAACCGTTGTAGCTGTGGGGACTGTGGAAAAAGCTTATTTCAGAAAAGACGCCTAACTGAACATATTCAGATTCACCCAGGAGTAAACAACATGGCTGCTCAGTCTGTGGTTGAACATTCGTTAAGGCTCATCTGCTGAAGCATGTTAATAATATCTCAAAGAAAGAAAACGAGAGGAAAGATATAGCCGCAAGCAGCCACGAAAGCTCCTAGCCACAATAGTTATTGCATTTTAATTAGAGCATTCTGTTAAGTGAACCTTTGAACAAGATATTTTGTAACTTGCTTTTGATACATCTGGGATAAAGAGTGACAATGCTGCAGAAATAAAGGCTTTTTAACCAATCACTTTTTTCCCCTCACTACAAATGTAGTTACTGAAACGTACTTGCAGTTAATTAGAAGATTTGTTAACAGCCTCGAAATCCGACAAACAAATAATTAGGCGCAAAAATTGCGCAAACTCCTAACATGTCTTAGTGCGCGTCGGGATAGCACTTCACTCTGGAGCCTGCTTGGTCAAAATGGCTATCAGAGGGTCTAATAAACTGCTAAACCCAGGACTGGCTCTATTCTTTTGGGGGCCCTGAGCAAGAGTTGGATGGGGGACCAAGCGGGCAAAATTGTTTACCCTCTTGATTGTGGAGAGAAATGTAATAACTTATGCCATGTTAATGATATGAGTGAGTGACTAACAAATTCAAAAATGGGGGCCTCCTGGAGGTCATGGTCCTTGGGCATGTCCGGTCGGTATTCAACCATTATTACTATAAATTTAGATAATTGGCTAGATTAACTTACCAATCAAAACATTTTTACTGTTGATGTCAAACTTACACCTGGTGTATTCTACTATTCTAGCTCTCAACAGTAAGTTAAGACCCAAAGCGACCCTGGATCAATCTAGAACATTTTCACTTTCTTAGCTTTGGGACACTTGTACATATGGCGGAGGTGCTTGTGAAAACGCAAATGGAGAAGAGGGTGATTTGAGATTCAGCCTGTTGTTTCCTCTACTCGGCGAGCAAAGAATTTTGATTCTCCCCTTGAGGCAAATTTGTTTCTTGTGTTCCACACAGGGGTGCACCCTCCTGCATACCTAGGTGTGGGTTTGAGCGGTATTGTGGTGACCACAGAGAACGCATGCCTATATAGTTTTCATTATGGCGTCTGTGAGCGCACGGGCAGCGCAATTGAGGCAATCTCCATTTTGAAGTAGTCAATTTTCTTCACAATTTGCTGATCCCTCCTGATGACCTGGTTGGACATGGCTCCAAACGGGTCATCATGGGGGATCATCCAGTAAAGTTGGAAGTCCCACCCAGTTGACTACATTAAAATGGTGGAACCCCTCAATGGTGCTGCCCATGCTAAAAACTGCCTTTTGGCCATTATCATGCTATATGGGTGACCATTGTTAGTCACTGCCTTTCAAGGTGTGTTGTATAATGTGGATAGAAATAGTCTGACCATTATATTGATGCTTACAAATACTGCATATGTATGTTCCATTTCATACATTTGTCTGTTTGAATAAAATTAACACAATTGATGGTAAGAATAGGAAAAACATAGAAATAACATTCATAGTCAAACCCATCGTTAAATGCATTTCATTTAATCATTTTTGGTTCTCTTCAAACAAACTATTTACACTTTGAATACATTTGTTTATGTTATGCTACTAATCTCTAAAACATTCAAAGTTCAAGTGATGGAATTGAGCTGACTGGGTAAAAAAGGGAAAATATATAATTTGATAAATTGTTGGTCAATTAATCATTCATCTCTATAGAATTCATACAACAATCAAGGGCATGGCAATCTCCCCCGGGGGCATCACAATGCCAAAACATCACAATAACTTTTGAACTTCAGTGATTTACAGAAGGAAACTGAAAATGTCAACAGCTGGAGACTTGAGAGACTAACAGATGATAACCACCAGTCATTCAACAAACACTGTCCATTTGGAAAAATAAAACACACAATTATAATAATTCAGAGAATAATTATTGAGAGATGGCTACATTTTAAAACACAGCTCACTGCAATCCAATGTTTCTTAGAGTTTGGTGAGAGTGTGGTCGTGTTTATTTTACATACAACCTACCCATAACTTTCTGGAAATGGTGCATGATAGTTGCTTGGCTTTGGAACACTCAGCACTTTTAAGTAACTTGACAAAAAAATTTAAAAAAAATCTTGGAATTTTCATTACTTTAACAGAATGGTTCCTAAAAGTTCAAACATGGTTACATTTAACCTCTATAGGATCGTGTCCCGCCCTCGGGGCGGTTGAGCTAACGTGCGCTAATGTGATTAGCATGACGTTGTAAGTAACAAGAACATTTTCCAGGACATAGACATTTTACATTTTTGTTAATCTAACTGCACTGTCCAATTTACAGTAGCTATTACAGTGAAATAATACCATGCTATTGTTTGAGGAGAGTGCACAGTTATGTACTTAAATGTATCAATAAACCAACTAGGCACATTTGGGCAGAATTGATACAACATTTTGAACAGTAATGCAATGGTTTATTGGGCCAGTCTAAAACTTTACACATACACTGCTGCCATCTAGCGGCCAAAATCTAAATTGCGCCTGGACTCCTTTCTCTTGCATTTCAATGATGGGACAGATCTAATGTGTTATATTCTCCTACATTTCCACAAACTTCAAAGTGTTTCCTTTCAAATGGTATCAATTATATGCATATCCTTGCTTCAGGTCCTGAGCTCCAGGCAGTTAGATTTGGGTATGTCATTTTAGGCGAAAATGTAAAAAAAGGGTAAAATCCTTCAATTTTGGTAATGTTTTAGGAACATTCTCCAACTGGTTTGACATTGGGAATGTTCTCAAATAGTTCAGAGAACGTTAAACAACATTCTTCTGTGGGAATTTCAGCATAACGTTTCCTCATGGTTCTATTTAAAGTAATATTCTCATTGTTCCGAGAATGTTTAAAACTTTCCATAAAAACAGCAATAAAACTTTAGTAACGTTCAGAGAACGTTTCGAAGAATGTTATTTCCAAACATATACATTCCATTCTCAGCATCAACAAAACACTCTCCATCCTCTATCTTGTTAAGTGTGTTCGGGTGCGGTGGCCACGCCCACTAATTGGCCACACTTGCTCTTGATTAGTGCATGTTTCCTTTAAAATTGGGTCTGTTTGAATAGACTAAAAGGAACAGCTTTGTATGCGCAAAAAAAACATGGCATGCTAGCTCCATCCTAGTGGAGCAGTAGACTAATTGCAGAAGATTATAGGTTCGAATCTCAAGAATGCCGTGTCAAAAAAAAGTTTCCATGTCTCCGATCTGTGCTTGGAGCTCAAAAAAGTTATCCCAAAATAAGCTAGTGGTGTTCTTGAAACATTTTGTTTCTTATTGAAACACTCAGTGAAAGTTAAGGAAGTTATTCAAAAACTCCAAATAACCTATAATTTCCATTCTCAGAGTGTTAAGAAAACCTCCAAGGAACCAGGGTAAAAAGTTGTCAGAACCTCCCTGTAACCTAAAAATAAACATTCCCAGAACACAGAAAGTTTTCACTGTTGTTCTCAGAACTACATTTAAAAAAAATGTTTTACCAGTCAGGAAACATTTGGCTTCTTCTCACAACCAATGTCAAACCAAAAACATACATTCCCACAACTTCCAAGAAACCAAATGTGCTAGCTGGGGAGGGTCTCATCTCCCAACAGAAAGCTAAAGCTAACATATATGGAAAAACCTGAACCACAGTCAAAGATCCTACAACAGAAGTTAATACATGTTTGTTGGACCAACCAGAACTGATTCTAAATAGGAAAACACTTTAGAAAACAATTAATTCAAACTAACTGACAGGGGAATTATTGGGTTTCTCCATAGAAAAACGGACTAACAACTTTCAGAACTGTTACAAGCACCTTCAGTAGAAGAGAGACAAATCCATTATTAACTGCATAATGGCATCATAGCCACTCCATCTGTTGAGTATACTTTGAGTCGTATACAGCCATTCAATAACATTAGCTACAGTAGATGCTTCTAATATCCAGGGACATAAGTCATAACAAATGGTCAGTAGTCAAATGTTTAGGGACAATCTAGGCTACTCCGAGAACACCAAGAATAAATATCCTACATTTTAAAGTGTGGCAAGACAGAAGAGTTCAACATCTTTCAAATCAAGTCTCATACTGTGAATCATTGTTTTAAAATCCTTTCCGTCAAAACATTACTAGTGATGGGGTAAATGGTAATATGTAGTGGGGCTGTGAGAGAAAGAGAGAAAACATATTTAAAGGTCCAATGCAGATGTTTTTATCTCAATCAAACCATTTCTGTGTAACCAGTACCTTACTGTGATTGGTTTTCATTTAAAAAAAAGAGTCAAAAAGAAACAAAAATGGCTTCTTAGCAAAGAGCAATTTATCAAGCAAGAATTTAGCTAGGACTGTCTGGGAGTGGTCAGAGTGGGGGAGGGGGAAACTGAAAACTAGCTGTTATTGGCAGGAAGGTTTGGAACTCTTTCTTATTGGTCACCAGGCAGGCCAATACTCCATCCCACCAAAACAGGCCGAAATTTCAGGCGGACTTTTCAAATAGTTTTACAGTATTATTCAAACCTTAGTGTAGAAATATACTGCATATAAAGAGGAAAATCTATATATTTTTTTGCACTGGGCCTTTAACATACCCTTCCTAGTCAGCTCAGCTCCATACTATACTCCAGACTCAGCTCAGCACTATACTCCAGACTCCTCACCCTGCACCTTCAACTACATGTATAGGCATTTAAAACTGAATATCTGAACAGAAACACTCTTGCTTTGAAAAAAGGCAAACCACCACCATCATCATCATCGTAAGGGGTTTCCTACAGTTCTACTTTCATGCTAACATGTGCGATATATGCTGGACAGAAATAACGTAACATACAACAGTATTGTTAGCCAATAAGACAGTCCTGTCCGGTAAGTACAACATTGACCTCCACCTCCCCTTCAAATGCTATAGTCCTTATGTTCTCTTACTGTTTACTGAATATTTTGAGTTTGCCATACAAGGCAGATCTGTACAGTTAAGGCATGTTGAACAGAGAGAAAAGAAAATCGAAAACCATTAGACGAAAACAAAATACTTTTACATTGTTTACATAGCAGTTTGAACTCAAGTGTGTAGTAATGAGTCTTTCTGCTTGTGTGTGTGTGTTTGTGTGTGTGTGTTTGCATGAATGTGTAATGCAGCATTTCCCAAACTCGGTCCTGGGGACCTCAAGGGGAGGGGGTGGGGGGGTCAGCTACACAGCTGATTCACATAATCAGCTAATCATCAAGCATTGATTATCTGAATCAGCTGTGTAGTGCTAGGGCAAAAAAATCAAATGTGCACCCCTTGGGGTCCCCAGGACTGAGTTTAAGAAATGCTGGTGTAATGACATGCGCTTTAGTTATGCGTGTGGATGTGGTTCTAGAAAAGAGCAAGTCTGTTTGAGAATGTGTGCTTGCAATTCTTTTACCAGAATCCAGCTGCATGTACATGTACTGTACATGCGAGTAAAACTCTTAAGTTTGTGTGTAGTCCTCCACTGTTCCAGTTCCTGGGGTGGCAGGTAGCCTAGCGGTTAAGAGCGTTGGGCCAGTAACCGAAAGGTCGCTGCTTCTAATACCCGAGCCGACAAGGTGAAAAACCTGTCGATGTGTCCTTGAGCAAGGCACTTAACCCTAATTTGCTCCAGGGCCGCCGTACTGACCCTGTAGGTAGGCTGTCATTGTAAATAAGAATTTGACATGCCTAGTTAAATAAATGTTATATAGCAATTCCTCTGCTTCTCCAGCTGCTGTGGTTCCTGCTGGGCTATTTCAGGTTTGAAGATGCAGTATTCTCCATCTTCCCAGCAGAGGACAGCTAGAAACGGTGAGAATCCTGTGGAAAGAGAGAGACCAAGAGGAAAGAAGATCTCCATTAGACAATACTGAAAATAAACTCAGAGGGGCTAGCCAACCCAGCTAACACAATCACTTCAAACGGAAGCTGGAAAGACTGCAAAATAGCTGCATTTCATCCTGTTTTCTATTGACATTTCTTTGTATCCATAAAATTATGCCAGCTGGTCCTGTGTAGCTCAGATGGTAGAGCATGGCGCTTGCAGCGCCAGGGTTGTCGGTTCGATTCCCACAGGGGACCAGTTCGAAAAAAAATAAAATAAGTATGAACATGTACGCACTAACTAACTGTAAGTCGCTCTGGATAAGAGCGTCTGCTAAATGACTAAAATCTAAAATGTAAATGATTTCGACTGGCTGAGAAAAGCTGTCGGTCTTACTATGGGACAACAGGAGTTCGAATTTCAATATTGAAACAATGTTGCAAATGTCAGAGAGAGACAGCAAGGTTTATACACATCTCTGCTGTTAAAAACCAAATGCTAGTTGTTGGATAATTTCCAAGGTATATATTCATTTACATTTGCATTATTCAAACATATTGCTTTATATTGTATATACGCTTGAGTGATTACCTTCTATCAGTTCTGTGCAGACACTCCTGAGGCTTTGAAACACCCTGGTCTAGCTGACAGGTTGAAACTATGTATCGTCTCCTTTGGGGCCTGTGTGTGTGTGTGTGTGCTAAAGATTGTTTTGAGCTGTGCCTACATAAACGTATCAGATGGCAGACAGCCCCATGCACCTGCTCCCCTCAGACGGCCTTGCTCTTCATCTTTTTGGTTCTCTGGGAGTATGAGCAGGTGTCAAATAAATATAAATTAAATACAGTCGTATGCAAAGGTTTGGGCAACCCTGACAATTTCCATGATTTCCATTTATAAATAATTGGGTGTTTGGATCAGCAATTTCATTTTGATCTATCAAATAACTGATGGACAGTAGTGAAATGAGGTTTATTGGATTAACAGAAAATGTGCAATATGCATCAAAACGAAATTAGACAGGTGCATAAAGTTGGGCACCCCAACAGAAAAATCACATCAATATTTAGTAGAGCCTCCTTTTGCTAAAATAACAGCCTCTAGGCACTTCCTATAGCCTCTAATGAGTGTCTGGATTCTGGATGAAGGTATTTTGGACCATTCTTCCTTACAAAACATCTCCAGTTCAGTTCAGGTTTGATGGTTGCAGAGCATGGACAGCCTGCTTCAAATCATCCTACAGATTCTCAATGATATTCAGGTCTGGGGACTGGGATGGCCATTCCAGAACATTGTACGTGTTCCTCTGCATAAATGCCTGGGTAGATTTTGAGCAGTGTTTTGGGTCGTTGTCTTGTTGAAATATCCAGCCCCGGCGTAACTTAAACTTTGTGACTGATTCTTCAAAATTATTCCCAAGAATCTGCAGATATTGAGTGGAATCCATGCGACCCTCAACTTTAACAAGATTCCCAGTACCGGCACTGGCCACACAGCACCACAGCATGATGGAACCCCCACCAAATTTTACTGTGGGTAGCAAGTGTTTTTCTTGGAACGCTGTGTTCTTTTGCCGCCATGCATAACTCCTCTTGTTATGACCAAATAACTCAATCTTTGTTTCATCAGTCCACAGCACCTTATTCCAAAATGAAGCTGGCTTGTCCAAATGTGCGTTTGCATACCTCAAGCGACTCTGTTTGTGGCGTGTGTGCAGAAAAGGCTTCTTCCGCATCACTCTACCGTACAGCTTCTCCTTGTGCAAAGTGCGCTGAATTGTTGAACGATGCACAGTGACACCATCTGCAGCAAGATCATGTTGTAGGTCTTTGGAGGTGGTCTGTGGGCTGTTTTTGACCGTTCTCACCGCCCTTCGCCTTTGCCTCTCCGATATTTTACTTGGCCTGCCACTTCTGGCCTTAACAAGAACTGTGCCTGTGGTCTTCCATTTCCTCACTATGTTCCTCACAGTGGACACTGACAGCTTACATCTCTGCGATAGCTTTTTGTAGTCTTCCCCTAAACCATAAGGTTGAACAATCTTTGTTTTCAGGTCATTTGAGAGCTGTTTTGAGACCCCCATGTTGCCACTCTTTAGAGGAGAGTCAAAGAGAACAACAACTTGCAATTGGCCACCTTAAATACCTTTTCTCATGATTGGATGCATTTGTCTTTGAAGTTCAAGCCTTAATGAGCTCACCAAACCAATTGTGTGTTCCAATTAATCAGTGCTAAGTAGTTACAGGTATTCAAATCAACAGAATGACAAGGGTGCCCAAATTTTTGCATAGCCTATTTTTCACATCGGATTTAATATTGCTACACAAAAAATCTTTGTCTGGACAATACCCCAGTACTCAGCTTTTATTAGAAAATGAATGGCATGCCACTGTGATCATTTCCTGTGACAACAGAGTAAATTATTTTGCAGCCTCAGAGGGGTGCCCAAACGTTTGCATACGACTGTATATATAAAGAATAAAGCACAACTTGTGCTTGGGGAGGGAAAAGGGCGTAGACAACTCAAAAGTGCGTAGACAATTCAGAACCAAAGGCTTTAAAACAATAGTGGAAGAAAGTCAGAAGGAGTGACTCATTTACATATGTGGGAAGGAACATGCATGTTAAATATTGTATAAGAGAAGTGTACTGAGGCTGGGAGAACAGGATGCTCTGCAGACCACCTCAGACTATATTTCTTGTGTAATAAAGTCTATATTGCTTTTACAAACTCTGAACGTGCCTTACTTTAAAGAAAATAAGGGAATTTTCCACAACATAGTCTTAAACAAATGGGAAATAATGTCTAGATGCTTTTTATAGTGGAGATCAAGTTTATAAATTGCCTGGCTGGGCTGATGAGACAGTGGATTGCGCAGTCAGATGGAACAGAGTAAATAGTCATTTTAATGTCATAGATTCAGCAGGTCGTAACTTGTGGAATAGACACTGGCTGGAATGGGGTTTTAACTAATGAGCATTCAGGATTAGACCCACCCGTTGTATAAATAGAATTATAAACTGAGTGGTTAGAGTCCTGAATGCTGATTGGCTGACAGCTGTGGTATATTAGACCGTAAACCATGGGTATGACAAAACATTTATTTGTATTGCTCTTAATTACATTGGTAACCAGTATATAATAGAAATAAGGGACCTCTGGGGTTTGTGGTATATGGCCAATATACAACGGCTAAGGGCTGTGTCCAAGTCAATATACCAGCCCTTAGTCGTGGTATATTGGCTATATACCACACCCCCCCGTGCCTTATTGCTTAAATAGACCCTTACCTATATGATGGTTCTCTTGCAGTCCCCTTGTAGTTGATCTCCAGGCAGTGGCTAGGTGACAGAAGGTGGGGGACATCCGGGCAGCATCTGTAGTCTCTCCCCTGCCAGAAGGTGGGGGACATCTGTTGTCTCTCCCCTGCCTTCTCCGTTGGTTGGTGCCCATTATTCAAACCCCCTTGACTGGGCTCTGCAGCGTTGTCCATTTTGATGACAGACTATCATCATTCAGTCTTGGGAGTCTCTGCAGTCCACAGCTCCATCCATGTTAAGTCATTTCTTTCCCATCCCTGATGATAGACAGGGCTACTGGCAAAGTCAAGGGAACTTCCAGGTAGTTCATTTACCTCAGTATGTTTCCTTGAGGAACATTCACTTTGTAAATCAATGTCATGAATGTCTTTTATCTGTTTGTTTTTATATCAAACCTTGTAGTTCCAAGTGATTATCTAAAAAAGGTAATACAAAAATATGTTTATGTACAAGAGGATGGTGTGTTCCTAAGTCTTTCGTGTCAGTTTGAATCTCGTTTTCAGTGAGACGGTATTAACTAAACTCAAAAAGTTACATATTTTCCAACCCTCCCTTTGTACTATAATATTTCTGTTCTCCCGTCCCAAATGTGATGGAACCTCAATTTTAAAGTGCGTAGTGAGTGTCAGGTCAAGGTGTGAGTGTTGAGGGGTGTCCCCCAGGGATCAGTACTTGTACCCTTTAATTTCCCCTCTTTGCAGGGTTAATACACTCCCACTGGACACCCTAAGACCCCTTAAAAAATCTATTATAATAAAAAGGAACATATTCTGCCGGCACAGTCCAATCGAATACAATGGTAGATTTGAGGTCAACGTCATGTATAGTTTTACAAAATCTTCCATTTGCTTTATTCTTATCCATCCCGCACAGGTTTGTCCATCTTCGTTTCTTTTACATTTGTGGATTAAAAAACAAAATTTCACTCCACAATTTCACTCCAGGGCAAATTGTTTTGTATTAAAGCGATGATATTGTTGTTTCCTTTCTGCATGTTCGAAGTTGCAAAAACTCCTCTGCTGTGCTCTGCTTTTTGATTAAGCTTTCAGTCGTTTTCTAGTTAAAATACAGGAAGTAACATTTTTTTTTTACAGAAGACACTAATAATGAACTCACAAAAACAAAAAAAGACTAACATATATTTTTTTGATTTCTTTCTCCTTGAGGATCAGTCAGTTCCAAAAAGCCAGTTCCAACGGGCAAGGATCTTGTCTGTTACATTGTGATGTCACTCCTCCTCCCCGCCAAAAACACGAATGTCCATATTGCAGAAGCACACTTGCAAAATCCCACCCCAACAAAAAAAAAAAAACTGCACCCACAGAAATCTGTGTGTTTTGTAAACAACCAAAACTCCAGTAAGGAATAGAAAAGTCTTCTTTATTTTTCATAGTAATATTGTTTTTGTAAGAACAGGATTGCAGAGGCAGTGGGATCAACTGTAGCCACCCCAAGTTCTTCCTCTGAGTAAAAAAGAAAATACCTCTTCAATTAGTTTTTTTGTTGTTGAAATTCTGTGAGGAAAATATCCATTATCATCACAGTTTCTTGTATTATTTTTTTTTTTGGGGGGGGATACATTCAATTTTTTTCTTAAGAAAGAAAGAACAAACGCACTTCACATGGCGGTAATGAAACAAAAACAAAATAAGAAAAAATTAAAAATAGCAGCCCCTCATCATAATCTTAGTCCAAATACTTTTTTTTTTTCCTTTGTGTGTATATAAATGTTAATTCATATTCATAACAAAAAGAAACGTCACCACTTTCAAAAAAATAAATAAAATAAAATTCATTATCAATAGCAAAAACAATTAATAAGTAACAAGAATATGCTAAAATGTTGTGCACCACCCTGTACACAGACAGTTTGATGCCAATTGTTTTGAGTGGAATCTGAAACTCAAAACCTTTCACATGCAAGTTAAAGAGAGTCGACAAGGCAACGTGATCACATCCCAGGAAAACTAAACCGGACACATTGACTGTGCAGAGCGCTTAAGAGAATTTCATTATTAAGAATCTAACATTTATTTTGGATGTAAATTACATGTTATAGAAGGTTTCCAGAAACGTATTTTTGCAATTTCACTTGGTTTTGAAAAACACAGAGATTTACTTCCTAATTCTGGAGTTCCAGGGCATCCAAAAAAGGCGCCAAAAACACCAAAAATACATCCTTTAACAAACAGCAAAGCTCTCAGTATAGTGATGCAGGTCTTTAGATACCGTACACATGAAATTCTCATAATTTCCTGAGCGTGTACTTGATTTTTCCAGTCTGGTTGATCTCACGAGTGACAGACAATGTAACTCGCTACAGGTAACTGCCAAAATAAAGAGCACAGAAACAGTGTATTAATATGGATATGCTTCATTTACTCAAGTGTTTCCTTTATTTTTGTAGAGCACAGTAGCAAGAGGAATTGGGAACAAGGAAGTACACCACGCATGCTAACACCACTTGAGTTCCACAAAATTGATTATAAAGTTGCAAATAAAATGACACTTTCATGTGTACAGTAAAGACCTGCATCACGATACTGAGATCTTTGCTGTTTGTAAAAGGACGTAGAGTTGAGTGTTTTTGGAGCTGTGTCTCATGTTTTTTTTGATGCCCTGGAACTCCAGAATGAGGCTCAGGAAGTCAAATCGCTGCTGGGGTAAGTTTCTCAAAACCAAAACTATAAAATGCAATTTACATTTAAAAAAAATCAAGATTAGGCTTCTAAAAGTAGTTAAATTATACTTTAACATAACAGTACACTCAAAAAGTAGTTAATGTCTCAATGGCCATTGAACATTCCTTCCCATTCACCCTTTCAGAGTTCTAAGGCAAAAATGTGCATGCACACACACACACACACACACACACACACACACACACACACACACACACACACACACACACACACACACACACACACACACACACACTAAAGACCCACACCACTGACAGCGGGGGAGGGGTACAGCCCGTACCCCAAAACCCCCCAGACATTTTTTTAAATAAACAAGTGTTGGTCAACAACTTAAAGCCATAATCCTCCTCTACAAATGTGTGTATTTCTACTACATCTATCTGGGGATGAAGAGCTCGTGAGAGAAAGGATGTGTTGTGGGATTGCCCCCTCTCTCGCTCTCAGTATACAAAGAAAGTTTCTCTGTACAAGAGGACAAACATTCTACTCATGAAAAAAAATAAAGAACAATCTAATTTGAACCAAATGACATAATGGTCTGTTATGTGTTCATACATCTTAGTAAGCAATGTAAAAAATAGATACATTGTGCAGACTAGTACGTTTCTGATACACAGTCACACAGGCCCTCACACAGGCCCTCACACAGGCCCTCACACAGGCCCTCACAAAAAGTATTAATCTTTATACCTAACATCATTTGTTTTTTCTTTTATCTTTCTTTTTTTAACACAAGTGCAAATCTTCAAGTTTTTTTTTTTGTATCTATTTTTTTTTATAATAGCTTTACTTTTTATATAAATGTATTGTCTTAAAAAAACACAAAAAAAACATCAACAGTGTTTGTCTTTAAAGAAAGGATTGGTTTTTCTGATAAGGTTTCAAAATAAAGGTCCACTATCTTTGAGTTCCCCTCCCAGTGAGCCTATCCCTCCAACCATACACCTCACCCTTCCAGTTCATATTTTCACATGTATACGTACGGCATCGCATGTAGATTCAACACACACACACACACACCGTACGTACACGGATTCTGTATTCATAAAAAATAAAAAAACGATTCAAACCCCTCTTAATAATAAAGTGCATTAGTTCAGTTTAAGGTGCTTAGTCTTACAAGTGCCAAGGGATACCCATTACTCCCCCTTTCACCCATCCCTCTCCCTACTCAAGTGAACGATTGAAGGAGAGGAGCCCTGCTCTTTTCTTGGGGAGGCAGTGAAACAATCCTCTCCTTCCTGTCCCCGTACGAGCTCCCCCCCCATCCCCCAGCAGTGCACATTCGTCATCAGGTTTGTCTGATTAGTAGACAGAAGGCCTCAGATAGTAGCTATTGCCGCTGCTGGTCAGATCTGGATCAGTAATCCTCCACCATCTCCATCTCATTCAGACTCAGACGCTCGCCTGCGTTGTGGAATGAATAGCCTGGAGACGAGGGGAGAGACGGAAGGGGAGAGAGAAAGAAAAGTAGGATGGAAAAGGAGGGGGATGCAGGAGGAGAGGGCAATTTAGAGAAGGCATAGAGGATTTCAATCAGTTATGACCAAGATCTATGGGCAGCCTCCCAGCAGCAGAAGAGAACATCCACTAGGCAGGTTTGCAGAGTTTTCCATAGCTGTGTGGTCACAGATCATACTCCGGTAATACATTGGGAAGTGATACGTTTGTAACAAGTGTACAATAAGTCGTAAGTGTAAATGAGTTGAGGAGGACATGTCTTACCCAGGATGCTGGGGTCAGACTGCAGCATTACAGGCTGTTTCTGTTTCTTCTCCATGCCCCCCTGGGCGTCGTACATGCCTCCCTTAGCCATGTGGGCCACCTGGAACATAGACTGCAGGGCGCTGGGGTTCACCCCCTGCATGGAGTCCTGGAGAAGTTAGGAGGTATCCAGTGAGATACAGAGAGGAATGTGTCCATGATTCCTTGCATCCTCTCTCCTAGTTTCCATCTATCCTCCTCCAATATGTTTTGAGAAAGAGGTGAGGATAGAGGACGTGAGGAATCAAGGACATATTTTTTACTTTTATCCACTGTGCCCAGTCGTAGCAGAGAGATGAGAGAGAGGCCTTACCTGCAGAGGGAAGTTGTTCAAGGTCAGCCTTGCTACTTCCTTTGATAACTAAGTGGAGACAGGACGGTAGGAGATCAAAACTAATATGCTATGCACTAAGACAGGGCAGGGCACACACACCCATCATCATTGCACTCGGTCTGAACGACGCACGCACACACACTTGAACCACAGACACACTTCCATTATCATAACACTCCATCTGAGACAGACAGACAGACAGACAGACAGACAGACAGACACCTGCTCTTGCTGCCTCTTCTGGTTCTGTTTCTGTTTGGCACGGCGCTCCAGGAAGTGCTTGGCGAACTCTTTGGCTTCCATGGTGTCTCCCAGGTAGGAGCGGATAAAGTCCAACACCTCGTAGGGAGACTCTACCTCCTTCAGGTACGCCACGATGGTGGAAACTGTAGACACACACACAGGGTGATACAGATTACTGCCGCTCTATGTATCATGTACCGTGTATCTGTCTTTTGTGTACTTTCGTTGTGGCATTTTGCACCTGCCCTGTGTTTTGTTGTAGCTGCTTGACAATGAAATTTCCCCCCCGGGGGATCAATAAAGTACGTATCTATCTATCTATCTATCTATCTATCTATCTATCTATCTATCTATCTATCTATCTATCTATCTATCTATCTATCTATCTATCTATCTATCTATCTAAAACAGATATTAGAGACCGGTGAGAGAGAAAGAAAAGTAGTTAACACTTTACTTGACACCCAGTGTCATAACACATTATGACACGGTCACAACCATGTCACAATGTCATAACAGCTGACATAACATGGTCATAACACTGTCATGACCCATATATTTATATCTGTTGTGACATATACTGTGTTATTTTATGGCTGGTTATGACGCCTACATTAGAGTTTTAAAACACACATTTATTCAAATTAGTTTTTCCCCTACTTTCATTTGAAAGTTAATTTCAAATTAAATTTCAAATTTTTAGTTCTAATGAATTCTTTACAGTCACGTTTTTATCCCATCATATTTTAAATAACTTGTATAAAATACACTTTATGACACTGTCAAGAAGCATTATGACCATCATAATCATATAAGCCAGATAGGCCAATCACGTACATGCCCTTATATCAGTCATAAAGACAGTGTCTTGTCCTGCTCCTGAAATCTGCTCCTGCATCCATCCCAGTCATCAGCAACAGAGCATTGGGGTAGGTGCATGTCTAACATCAATGTGTACGCAATTCGAATGAGAATTGAATATGGTCTTTATTTTTTACATAACATGGTTGGTTTTGTGGGTTTTGACACTTATGTCAGTCATAACCAGCCATAAAATAACACAATATACAGTATGTCACAGCAGGTCTAAATATGTGTCATGACAGTGTTATAACAGGTTATGACAAGCTATGTTAGCTGTTATGACTGTCATAACATGTTATGACAATGGGTGTCAAGTAAAGCGTTACCAACAAAGTATTATAGACAAAAGGCAAAAGTCATGTAGGTAAGAGTTAAGGAAATTTAAGATTGAGGGAGGAGTGGTGAAAGCATAGACTGTGACAGCAGGGTTGAGAGTGTTTCCATCGAGTGAAGGAGGACAGTTAGGGTTAGGAGGAAGAGTTCAAGGAGAAGATGTGAAAGCATAGGAAGAGCTTAGTGGGGTTACGGAAAGAGGTGTATTTTACCGTCCAGTGGGGAGGAGGTGTTGTTGGCTTGGGTGTTGAGGGCGTGCAGCATCTGTTCACACCAGGTGGTGAATCCGTCCTGAGGCGTCTTGATGCCCTGCAGCAGCTTCAGCAGCTTGTCCTCCTCCTCTGTACGCTGCTTCCTACGGCTCAACATATACTGCTCACTACGGGGGGGGGGGGGGGGGTTATTTAATTACACACAGCACTAAAGCGCACCCAAAGACTCAGTGAGAGTTTGAATATAGAGTTGGAGAAAGTTAGATCGAGAGCAAATATGATAGACAAGGAGAGAGAAAGAGGGAGAGATGGAGAGGTAGACAAAGGTAGATCTACTTAGGTATGTTGTGTACATCTACCTGAGTGAGGGGCTGCTTCGGCTGTTTTTCAGACACTGCATGCTGCCGCTTCTGGACTGGTTCTTCACCGCCTCCTCCCACAGACCCATGCCCCCCGACCCTCCTCCGCCCCCAGCCTTACACTCCATCCCCCCTCCGCCTCCCCACAGGCCCCCTGGGACAGCACCTCCATCCCCCCACTGACCCATGGAGGAACCCCCCATGGACAGGCCTTGATGCTGAGGAGAGAGAGCGGAGATGGAACAACAATATTAGAACAGAATGGACAGGGAGCCAACAGAAAGCATAAAGTATTTCCACAGCCTCTCATTGTGAGTGCTGTATGTGAGAGTAACAGCACTCAGTCTCATTCTTCCCAATTGTGGATGACATGTCTGTGCTTGCACAGTCTATCACTTGCTATTCGAGTAGTATTTCTCAAGCCGAGTGAATCACTGAAATTCTGAAGAACACTTTACATGCGTGTATATACTATTATACTACTCACGCGTTCCCTCTGTTGCTGCTGGGCTCTCTGCTGCTGTTTAAGAAGCCTCTCGGCCTCCTGCATGTCCAGCAGACTGAGGCCCTTGGCCCCTGGCTTGTTGAGACTCCCAGTGCCCCAGCCAGACCCCACCCCGGAGCCTGAGCCCTGCTGGAGGAGCTTCATGATCCACTCCTGCTGCTGGCGACACTGAAGGGAAGGGGGACACACACAGTAGGAGGGTATGAACAAGATAGGATGGAAATACAAAGGATACACAGACATGCTGATGTGTGTGTGGGGGGTAATAATGCAACACAGCATACACACAAAACCACAAACACAACCGCATTCCTACAGACAGTTAAATAACTGAACACACACTATCAAGACACTAAAACACGCATTTCAATAAAAAGCCAATAAAAATATTCCTATTTCAGCAGCTCCATCTTTGTACTCACCTGTTTGCGTCTGTAGATCTCCTCCTCCTCCCTCCTCTTCTTCTGCTCCTCCTGCTGCCTCCTTTTCTCTTCTCTCCTCTTACGCTGCTCCTCCTCTTCGCGCTTCATCCTGAGTTCAGCCTCCCTCCTCTCCTGTTGGAGCTGCCATAGGGGTCAGAGGTCAATGTGGAAGACAGCTTAGTCTGTATTGACCTAGTGATATCAACACATTTGTGTATGTTAGGCTTTCCATGGGAAGATTACCCATAATGTAAAAAGGTTTGAGAAAAGGGCCAGAATAGTCAGAAAGTGTTCAGACCCATTGACATTTTGTTACATGTTACAGCCTTATTCTATTTTTAAAGAATCCCCTCAATCTACACACAACACCCCATAATGACAAAGCAAAAACAATATTAGAAATCTTTGCAAAAAAAAAAATATATATAACATTTACATAAGTATTCAGACCCTTTATTCAGTACTTTGGTGAAGCACCTTTGGCAGTGATTACAGCCTTCTACTTGGGTATGACGCATCAACTTTGGCACACCTGTATTTGGGGAGTTTCTCCCATTCTTCTCTGCAGATCCTCTCAAGTTCTGTCAGGTTGGATGGGGAGCGTTGCTGCACAGCTATTTTCAGATCTCTCCAGACATGTTCAATCGGGTTCAAGTCCGGGCTCTGGTTGGGCCACTCAAAGACATTCAGGGACTTGTTCCGAAGCTACTCCAGCGTTGTCTTGGCTGTGTGCTTAGGGTCGTTGTCCTTTTGGAAGGTGAACCTTCGCCCCTTTCTGAGGTCCTGAGCACTCTGGAGCAGGTTTTCATCAAGGATCTGTCTGTACTTTGCTCAGTTCATCTTTCCCTCTATCCTGACTAGTCTCCCAGTCCCTGCCACTGAAAAACATCCCCACAGCATGATGTTGCCACCACCATGCTTCATCGTAGGGATGGTGCCAGGTTTCCTCCAGATGTGATGCTTGGCATTCAGGCAAAATAGTTCAATCTTGGTTTCATCAGACCAGAGAATCTTGTTTCTCATGTTCTGACAGTCTTCAGCTACCTTTTTGGCAAACTCCAAGCGGGCTGTCATGTGCCTTTTACTGAGGAGTTACTTCCGTCTGGCCACTCTACCATAAAGGCCTGATTGGTGGAGTGCTGTAGAGATGATTGTCCTTCTGGAGCTCGGTCAGAATGACCATCGGGTTCTTGGTCACCTCCCTGACCAAGGCCCTTCTCCCTCGATTGCTCAGTTTGGCCGGGGGACCAGTTCTAGGAAGAGTCTTGGTGGTTCCAAACTTCTTCCATTTAAGAATGGAGGAGGCCACTGTGTTCTTGGCGACCTTCAATGCTGCAGACATTTTTTGGTACCCTTCCCCAGATCTGTGACTCGACACAATCCTGGTTCTGAGCTCTACAGACAATTTCTTTGACCTCATGGCTTGGTTTTTGCTCTGACATGCACTGTCAACTGCGGGACCTTATATAGACAGGTGTGTGCGCCTTTCCAAATCATGTCCAATCAATTGAATTTACCACAGATGGACTCCAATCATGTTGTAGAAACATCTCAAGGATGATCAATGGAAACAGGATGCACCAGAGTTAAATTTAGAATCTCATAGTAAGATACCTCTGTAAATAAGGTATTTCTGTTATGTATGTGTAATGAAAATGTGCTAAAATTTCTAAAAACCTGTTTACGCTTTGTCATTATGGTGTATTGTGTGTAGATTGTTGAATTAGTTTTATTTAATCAATTTTAGAATAAGGCTGTAAATGTCGGTCTTAATACTTTCCGAATGCACTGTAGACATGCCAGCTTAATTCAGACTGAAAGACTCTTGGTTCCATGATATCCTCAGTTTGATATATGTCACCTGTTTCAGGAAGCTAGGCGTATGTCGCACGTCACTACTTCACAGAAGAGGCATTTGAATGTCTTTTTCTTTATTTTTATCAAAATGGCAGAAATGCCTTATGGAACATGCAAACGTTCATGTGCCTTCATAACAAACTTGTATTCCATCTGTAAATATGAATACAATTGTTTTAATTACAAGCTTAGTTGGTTTAGCCACAGAAAAAGACAGGAACCTTCCCGCTAGCCATGATTGGCATTCCGGGAGATGAGTTTGGATGGGTCTGCCATGTAGCATGCTTCTGTCTATAACGTGAGCTCAGTATGCTCAGTACTTAGCAGGCACTATATACAGATCAGTGGGAAAAGGTGAGGGGCTACATTCTGCATACGCCACGGTCAGTGTGAACCGGAGTGACTAGACAACGCTGGCCAACCAAAACAGAGGTAAAATGGTTCCAGTCTGCCGTGAATCTTTCATCCATGTATATGGTTAAGAGTCTAGCTACATTTTTCAGATATTCTAAGTTTCAAATTTTGTCAGAAAGTAATTTTCATTGCAAGTTAAAAGCGTACTGTTAGCTAGCTAGTGAACAATAGCTTGCTGGCTCGCTAGCTAAAGTTTTGTGTATGATCTGTGTAGTAATGTTATTCAAATCAGAAATCCATTTGCTAGCTAACATTGAACCTAGTTGGTTAGCTTTAGCTACCTGCAGATTCATACTACAGCTATGACAATATTTGTATTGGTAGTAGTAGGAGTTGGGATTTTGCCGGTTCATTGTTTAGCTAGCTACATGTTTAAACAAAAGACTCTTCTTCCCCCGATGATTACATGACCCATTAATTTAGCCAGGTGTGTCTGGGGGTGATTACCGCAATCTACTTCTATTTCATGAACATGTGTACAATAGTGATCCATCCACTTAGCTAGATGTTGTATCGGGTAAGAACACTCTAATAATTATAAAATATTTTTATCTGGACACTTTGTTTTTGATATTGGTACTATGTAAGTAACCATTTCACTCTACCGTTTACACCTAACCTATTAAACCTATTTGATTTGATATTGTGTGTGTTTACCAGAGACAGTAATGTGAACAACATGACCTGCACCAAAGTCAGATTAGGATATAGGCCAAGGACTAGATCAAATGGATTTTTACCTGGAGTTTTTCCTTATTGTAGGCTACTACTTTTGCCACTTTTAGTCTTGAAATCTTTGGTTGTTCACTACACTACTCACTCGGTTTAGCACATGGCCTCACATGTGAATCCTTAAAGAGATGGGTGGGGCTAAGGCTTAAGAAGGTGTGAACGATGCTGAATGGGTGTAGACAAAGCTCTCCAGTAGGTGTACCAAAACATTCAAGGGCCATTTTCTCAAAAGTGGGGTTACAAGTTTATCAACTTTTCAAAGCAGAATTACTTTCCCATTGTTCCTCAACGGCAGTGTATGATATACTAGTCTCTAGCTCGGTCTCTTTAATCCAATGTAAAAAAAAAAAAACAATTTCAAATGTTGCTACATAAGACCGAATCGAGGCGGCAGTCGCATATCTGGAAATCTACAACAGTGTGTTACCAGGTTCTCACAGACAGAGGGCGCCAGCACTCACCTTCTGAAGCTGTTCGAGAGATGGACCCTGAGTTGAAGAATTCATTGTTAAGTCCCATAAACTGGCTTCACCGCCTGCATTGACAGAAGAGAGTGTTGGGAAGTCATCCCACTCTATACTGTGGCAGTGAGCAATGAAAATCACAAGCACTGACATTGATTGATGAATGTATACGTATGCGTACCCGATTGCTGTGAAGCTGAGGTATGCATGTCCCACATGGACTCTGTATCTGGCACTGACATCGACCTGTTCATACCCTGCTCTCCACACCTAGGACAGAAAAGCAAGAGAATTGTGAAACATGGAAACTGCAAGGGAAATTCTTATCAGACAGCGGTCCTAATTGTTAGCTCTGGTCGAACGTTAAGACAACTCTCAGAAGTTCAAAGACATTCAAAGATAATTCATAGAAGCCGCTCCTCCATAGGTATAAATCTCTGGACCTTATTCAGAATGAAACGATTGGAAAATAAATTTGGTTCCAACCCCCTGACATCATATGCAAGAGGATTCTTTTGATATAGCCTTTTTATTTTGTTACATCTTTATTTGATAAGTGGCTCCACTTTGCTTTAGTTCCGATTCCATCTTCCACAAAACTTAATGTGTAATTCTTTACTTTTAGGTACCTGTTGATGAGCTGGAACAGCTGCTGCTGCTGTTGGAGCTGTTGATAGAGAGCTGCTGCTGCCAAGTCTTGTTGCTGCTGCTTCTTCTTCTTCTTCAGACGATCCTGATCTATGTTACCCTGAGAGGAACACATAGGATACATACAGGAACAATCACACACATAGGAGATACATACAGGCTACATGCACAGCTCAATGTCCACACACACACACAAATCTCATAAAACACAGCAAGAGCAAACCCTACAATTCTCAGCCTCCGGTATCTATGCTGCAATAGTCTATTTGCCGGGGGGGCTAGGGTCAGTTTGTTATATCTGGTGTAATTCTCCTGTCTTATCTGGAGTCCTGTGTGAATTTAAGTATGCTCCCTCTAATTCTCTCTCCTTCCAAGAGGACCGGAGCCCTAGGACCATGCCTCAGGTCTACCTGGCCTGATGACTCCTGGATGCCCACAGTCCACCTGGTCGTGCTGCTGCTCCTGTTTCAACTGTTCTGCCTGTGGCTATGGAACCCTGACCTGTTTACAGGACGTTCTACCTTGTCCCGGACCTACTGCATTGCTTGCCGTTTGGGGTTTTAGGCTTGGATTCTGTATAAGCACTTTGTGACATCTGCTGATGGAAAAAGGGCTTTATAAATACATTTTACACGATTACATCAACTTCTATTGTGCAAATACAACAATAGATTACTACACTATAAATAAGTAGACACTAGAGCATTGTGCACTACTCTAGTCGGTAGTTGTAGAACAAAAACCCTGTGGCATATAAGACAATAAATCTGAACAACTTTACACTCCACACACACCATAAACAACAGCAACACGGAATAAACCTACTACTTTTGTTTTCCCTCCACATAGTCCTCCCATACCCCACCCCACCCCATCCGCTTCACTCACAGCAGGACCCCGGGGTGGCAGCGGCTGAGGGCGCGGTGGTGGAGGTCTCACCAGCAGGGGCGGCGGGGAGGGCCCGGGGGCGAAAGGCACGCGCCCCCACATCTTGATGACGTCGCCCAGCGGCTGGAAGCCCTCGTCGCAGCCCCTCTTTACCAGCAGAGACATGGAGAAGTAGCCTGCCTGGAACCACTCACACATCTCCAGGGTGGTGAACGGACCTACGGGGAGGAGAAAGTGGTTGAGAAGAGATGCCAGACAGTTGAGAGGTGCACATTGTTGCCTAGGGTATCTGCAACTTCCTGTGTGTGTGTTTGTACCACAGGAGGAAGGTGACACCTTAATTGGGGAGGATGGGTTCATGATAATGTCTGGAGCATAATCAGTGGAAGCGTATCAAATACAACAAACGTGGTTGATGCCATTCCAATCGCTCAATTGTGAGCCCTGTGTGTATACCCTGGATCTCTGCCTGTGGGTCCTTGTAGAACCACTTCATGGCTGCGTCGTGGGAGAGGGGCAGGGCGGAGGCTGTGTTTCTGTTCTCCTGCAGGGTCTGGGTAAAACACTCCTCCTCTAGAGACGTGTCCTGCAGGGACGCCACCATCTTCTCCGCCTCCTGCACACAGTAGAAGACAGACAGAGGGTTCATAAAACACAACAGGTATCTGGGCTGTACTCTTACGAAGGTTTCTTTGTTATATTACTACATACTGAGACCGGAGTGTTTCAGAAAATCCGCTGTCTTACACCAAACCAAAAAGGAGATTCTCAATTGAAGGTGCTTTTTAGTCCAGGGCTTCATATGTGTCCGGGAAACCAGCCTCGAGACTAGTAGTGTTCGTACCTGTTGCAGATGCTTCATGCCCTCGTCGTCCTCGGTGTCTCCCCCCGGTGGCGGAGGCGGGTGGGTAGCAGCAGAGGAGGAGGAGGAGGGAGGGGGTGAAGGCAGACTGGAGGAGGTGCTTGGGCTCTGCTGGGTCGTGGAGCCCCCTGCTGGTGATCCTTCATGAACTACAACAGAGCAATAAGTCAGTGGGGAGGACTGGAGTACAGTTAAAACACAGAGAGAATTGTCCTTTACATTTGAGGACGTTGGTGACTAGGGCTAGTGTTCACACAATTTACATCTATATATGGTGTTTCTTTTTCACATGCTCTGTGAAATTCAATCATTTAAAGTTCATTAAAGAGAGATATAGAAAGAAAGACAGCAATCGAGAGAAATAACACTAGTACCTTCACTTGGCATCTTGCTGGCCTTGGCAGGGAGAGGAGCAGCAACAACAGGGAGAGGAGCAGCAACAACAGGGAGAGTAGCAGGAACAACAG
Organism: Thymallus thymallus; assembly: GCA_023634145.1. Classification (NCBI taxonomy): domain Eukaryota; kingdom Metazoa; phylum Chordata; class Actinopteri; order Salmoniformes; family Salmonidae; genus Thymallus; species Thymallus thymallus. The sequence continues at coordinate 11,343,293 of CM042422.1, forward strand.
GGAGAGGAGCAGCAACAACAGGGAGAGGAGCAGCAACAACAGGGAGAGTAGCAGCAACAACAGGGAGAGGAGCAGCAACAACAGGGCGAGGAGCAGCAACAACAGGGCAAGGAGCAACAACAACAGGGAGAGGAGCAACAACAACAGGGAGAGGAGCAACAACAACAGGGAGAGGAGCAGGAACAAGAACAGGGAGAGGAGCAGGATGGCTGTTGGCCATCTGAGAAGCCTCCAGCTCAGCCACAGTGAGGGATAGCTGGGGCATGGGGGGGTTCATGGGGGGGTTGAGGCCCAGGGCTGGAGGAGAGGAGGAAGGGGGACTGGTTCTGTTCTTCACCTCCCCGTCACTGGCTGATTCCTTTACGTCAACTAGAGAGAGGAAAGAGGAGAGAAAAGTCCAGTATATAGAACATGTTTTATCTTCTTCTTTTGAATAAGAATAAAGATTGAGATGAAAAACACTCATAAACCTTGAGGTACCATTTAGATAATAAAGATAGCAATTAAAAACTAACTAAAGGTAAGAAAGAGTGCAGCTCCCTCACCTCTCGGTCCTCCATTCATGATCCTCTCCATGTCAGACAGGCTCTCCCCCTCTTCCTCCTCCTCTATCCCCTGGAAGTCCAACTCCTCATCCTTCGACACACACACAGAGCGGGAGCTACAATTAGCTGAATATGTATTACTGTCACCCATCAACTGAATTCATAGACTAACTAGACAGAAGTAGACAACCTCACACCAACACCCTACCTTGGATAGAGGGAGGAAGGCTCCGGAGGCGTCAAAGGTGCCCATTTCTCCATCCTCTTCATCAGTGCACCACTCAGGCAGTCCGTCTCTGTCGTCCTCGAACCCCTCGCTCCCGGCCCGCCTGCGACCTCCGCCAAAGTCAAACTTCCTGCGACGCCCCTCAACCGGACCGTCGTGCTCCCGCCAGCCTGCTGACCTTGGACCTCCGTCTGAAAGAGAGAAAGAAATCCATGAGTGATACATACAAAATCTACAGTTTCTCCAACAGCTAAAGTGACATGACAAATAAGCTGAGATCACCCTCTGTGTGTGTGTGTGTGTGTGTGTGTGCGCGGCACGCGTCGCCAGAATAGTGCGTGTCTGAGTTTGTGTGTTACCATCTAATCTACGTGCTCCGGCCAGTCTCCAGCTGCCTCCTGGGTCAGCCCCCTCTGCTTCTTCCTGCTTCTCTCTGAGTGTACGCCAGTTCTCACTGTCGGACCGCGTGTAGTCCTTCCTCGGCACCCCAGGCACAGGGACACCAGTCACCTCCTCTAATCCAACACGTAGCCCCTCCCTGGAACGCACAGGCTTCTCAAAACGCCTCTCGCCCCTGGGGGAAAAGAGCGAGGGGGAAAACTCATCGAATTGCTCCTCCAGTTACTTAGTAACCAATAAGCTTCTCATTCACATCCTAAAATGACTCATTTCAGATTTTAAGGCATATGGGGAATGAGTGAAACAGTAGAGAGAGACGGGAAGACCTCCCGAGTGTCGCAGCGGTCTAAGGCACTGTATCACAACCGGCCGTGATCGGGAGTCCAATGGGGCGGCGCACAATTGGCCCAGCGTCGTCCGGGTTAGGGGAGGGTTGGTTCATCATGCTCTAGCGACTCCTTGTGGCGGGCCCGGGCGCCCGCTGGCTGATCTCGGTCGTCAGTTGAACTGGCAGCAGGCTTCCAGGTCATGTTTCGGAGGACGCATGACTCGACCTTCACCTCCCGAGCAGCGATGAGATCGAAATTGGGGAGAAAAAAGGGACAGGGTAGTACCAGAGGCAGTGAGCTTGTACCTGTCATCCCAGCTCTGGCTGCGATAGATATCTCTGGCTCCGCGGCCAAAGCCCACCTCTCCCTCCTCAATACTTCTTTGGTAGAATCCTCCACTCTCTCCTCGGCCTCGCCCTGGAACAAGAACACGCAGAGACACGATCAAAATCACACTCAAACACTCCAACTGCCATTTCCTTCACTGTACCAGAACGGATTCACATGCAAACAACGCTGTGCAAGCAAGGGGAGTACATAAGTACTGTGAGTTTAACAAGGTGAGGCCATAGCCAAGGCAGTAAGACAGGGACTATTTAGACAGGGCTAAGAGAAATCACAGACGTTAGATGAGATCACAAAATGAAAACACATAAAAGCAAGCCTGGCTTAAATAAACGGTTTTCCTTTTGTGGAGTTCTTATGGCTTATCTCAGTGCTCCTTTCATTTGGTTAGAATTTACCCATAGGCACAGATCTGGGATCAGCTTACCCTCCCTAAATCCTAAAGTCAACCATTTGTGGGGAAAAACACATCTGATCTTAGATCAGTGTCTAGAGGGCAACAACACTTGTGTTTCTCACCTCGGCCTCCTCCTCGTGTGGTGCCTCTGCCTCGGGCCACGCCCACTGGGGCGACTCCACCTCCTTTACCCATGAGCCTCATCACAGCCACACTGTTCACAGACATGGAGAAGTTCCTCTGGTAGGAGAGAATGGAGGAATGTACAGAATGTCAGTTGGGTGGGAACAAGTGTGTGTGTGTGTGTGTGTGTGTGTGTGTGTGTGTTTGTGTGTTTGACCGACCTGCTCCTCCTCAGTGAGAGGCTCCAGTGCCAGCGGCTGCATGGGCTCATCTTGCAGAATAGCAGCAAGCTCGTTATCCTGCATGTCCTCTGGGGCCTGAACATAACACAATGTAAACACACTACTTTCTATGGGATTGGAATGATCCAACACTCAACTATACAATTGTAGCATAGCCTCTCACATTGGCAGTATTATGACTCTACAGCAACGTCATAGATACCTGGCCATGCAGTATGGGGGGAGAGAGAATCTCAGAAGAGGACAAAGAGACTCTCCTGCCAGACACTCCTAGCCCCAACTATTGGAGAACTAAACAATATTTCTCTCTTCATCACATTACCCTAACTCTGTCATTAACGGTCCCTCAATTATGAGGCTTGCATCGGAAATATTGTATACATTTTTGACTAAGTACGAGAAAACTCTTGAAACGATAATGTGATTTTAGCCTTTTTATGAGATAAAGGTTCCATGTCCGTTTGCCCACTAACTAAGCCACGCCCCTAATGAGGTCAGAAGAGCATGTCAGTGTGATGGGATCACCTCTCTGACCCGAGTCTTTAAGAGTACTCGCTAAGAATTTAAATATCAGTGGCAAGGATGTGCGGACTTAGTCCACACATTAAAATGGCGAATTCCATCTACAACCCTACATACCACGTGAGATGGTATGAACTGCGAACTATTTCACTAAAGAAGAAGATCCTAGATTAGCATGTCAGACTGCAGCTGAACATGTGCGCAAATCTAGTACGAGAACACTGACCACCGTGGACGCAAAGGAACGATGGCGACATCACCTGGGCAAACCATGAGCGCTATTGAAGCCAGCTTCACGTAAATACGAATAACATTCTTTTATCTGAACAGGCAACCGTTAGTGGCATACGAATGTGTGTCCGATAGAGACCATTCCTTGGTCTTCCTTCCCTTTCCTCTCTGAATCTATCGTGGTATAACCAAACTGTTGTTCAGTCCACTAGGGACAGTATTTACTGTATAATGTTATAATATATTGTATATTCTGTAATTGTTTAATTAGCTAGTAAATAAATAATTGAGCCGATTCATAAGTAAAACTGGGTTCATGCAAACTAGAAGTTTATGACCTTCAGAGACTGATTGAGATAAAATTACGATTAATATTTGACTGCTATTGATGTACAAGTGGTAGCGGTAGTACTGGTGGTAGTAGTAGTAGTGGTAGTAGTAGTAGTAGTAGTAGAAGTGATGAGACTTCATCTTGGTCTTTGTAACCACCCATTTCATAAGACTGAGCACAGTGTGGCTTCCTCTTCCTCACCTTGCTCTCTTTGATATGAAGTGCTAACATCTCCTCTCGGCCGTAGCGATACTCGGCCAGCTTGTACTTTGGCATGGCGGGGGAAGGAGGGGGTGACGTCACACTCCCCCCACTGGATAGTGCACGGAGCCTGGGGGAGGGGGTACAGTAGGAAGGAGAACACAGTCAACACACACATAAACACACTCATATCACAACTCACTTCTTGGCAAACAGCACAAACTTACCATAACCTAATTCAGAACCTGAGCATTTAATTGAAGAATGTCTAGTGAAACGGGCAAGATACCAAGACATGTCGTGGCACAAGCAATAGCACTATTGTACAGACATTTGACAAAAGCCCTATTCGGACAGGATAAGTGTTACTGGGGGAGCTCAGGTAATGGAATTATGTGCACGAGCACAAATCACAATATCTCATTTTAGTCCAGTCTGAATCTGCACATTTTTACTAGGCAGGAAAGTTATTATGCCAGCCCTAAAAACCTACTGTTTTTCAGCAAACTCCCAGGTCCTCTGATAATACCTATTCCGTATGAATGGTCATCTCTGTGTTGAGGGATATTACAGTTGAACAGGTGCTGCGCCCAGTATGGGGTAAGAAGAACAAGCACATGGATGCTTCAAACAAAGTGCTATGGGCCTAGCCTACAGATGAACGATATGTTTTGTCACATATCAAGCTTCCTAGTACCGTACTTCTCTTTTAAAAGAAGAAGTGGATGATATTGTGCCAATGAATTGATAAATTGTCAAATATGTCAGTTAATTAAATTTCTGCATAGGTTACAGTTCATGGTTCTTATTGATATGCATTATTATTTTGGCTTTCTCAACTTAAGACCATTATTAGGCTATCCCTAGATATTTGAAATATCTTCGCGCCTAGAAGGGCCTTCAGGCTTCCTTCATAACGGTCTAAAAAATTATATTACGGGGCAGTTTGGTCAAACTAATCCAGTCTGAATCGTCCACTGGAAAAAGGACATGCTGGGGTAATAATTGCATAACCAACGTTCTATAGTGATAGTAGTCCAGTGCGAATAGCCCGTACTTTTGAAGAAAAAGGGATGGAAGAGGGCATGGACGTGTGTGGTGTTGCCACACGTAAAAACAGAGGTCTGAGGAGTGATCTGGGCCCGTATCCACAAAGTGTCTCAGAGTAGGAATGCTGATCTAGGATCTGTCCATATAGTCCAATGTTATGCATTATGATCTAAAAGGCAAAACCCATCCTAGATCAGTACCTCTACTTTGAGACGCTTTTTGGATACGGTCCCTGGTGGTTGGTAGAGCACCAAAATGCACACGGCACAGCAGCCAGCCAGTAGTCACAGTCTATTAGAGGTGTCCAACCACTTGCCTGCTACAAAACCAAGGCCTACGCTTCCCTCCCTCCTCAAATGAATCTTCACAAACATATACTGAGGGCTCAGCACCCAGGAGAGGAGGATGAGGAAATGGACCAAACAGGAGGAGGGTAAGGGAAGGAGAGCATTTTTTAAGCCTGTCCAGTACAGACTAAAAAGTGGTAAGGGCAAAGTAGCAAGAGAGGAAAAGAGGTAGATCGACAAAAGAGTTCAAGAAGAAAAGACAAGTTACCATTCTGGGCCGAAGTTAAGTGTCTCAGCAGTCATATTCCTCACGTCTTTACAGAGCTGAGTATCTGGAAACAGGAGCAAGAAAAGGATTCATCTGTGAGTGATACACCAGTGTTTCCGTTAGCCGGTAATAGCCGATAAAAAAATTGAAAAGCCGATAAATAAAAATTGCCGTCGGCCAATTGTCCGAAAGAAGAAAAAAAAAAAAAAAGATTTTTCAAAAATCACATTGCAATTTAAAAGCTTTTTTGCCTATTTGTTGATAGAAATACATTTGACTGGTCATGCTTATCAATCTATAAGTACATTTGCATAATTTTGTGGAATTAAATTGCCGCGTGTACAGTATATTCGTTAAGAAACAGCATACAGATACAGAGCAGAAAATCTGTCAGGCAGCATGAGCTGCTGTTACAGCATCTCAAACAGCAAATGCATAGGCGATGGAAAGCAGGTTTCATCACACACCACTTTACAATGAGCTGGAGGTAGTATGCATTTTGAAAACTTATAGTCAATTGTTTGAAACCTGAATGTTTTACTACAAACTTCAAAGTAGCCTAGCCAAAATTAGACCATATCCATGGAGGAAATTGTTATATAAACTTTATTTCGTTGTCCAGTAGCCAAATGCACAATCCTAGTCATATAGATGGGTTAGCTGACAATTTACCTAAAATTATGTGCGCACTTCAATGGGGTAGAAGTCAGCCTGTTGTGATTCTAGATGGCTAGATTGCTAGCAAGAATGACAAGAAACTGCCATTATATATATATATATATATATATATATATATACACACACAATACACACACACACAGCGGGTGAAATAAGTATTGAACACGTCACCATTTTTCTCAGTAAATATATTTCCAAAGGTGCTGTTGACATGAAAGTTTCACCAGATGTTAGTAACAACCCAAGTAATCCATACATACAAATAAACCAAAACAAATAAGTTCAGAAGTTAAGTTATGTGTAATAATGTGAAATGAGCTGGTTCAGTCCCAACTGATGGCCTACAAAAAGGTCTCATTGCCAAGGTGTCACACAAGACACAGCTCATGATGGGTAAAAGCAAAGAGCGGTCTCAAGACCTTCGCAACCTAATTGTTGCAAAACACAATGATGGCATTGGTTATAGGCGCATTTCTAAGCTTCTCAATGTTCCAGTGAGCACTGTTGGAGCCATAATATGGAAGTGGAAAGACAATCATTTCCCCATAAATTTGCCTCGACCAGGCAATACTTTTTCCCTGTGTCATTTCACATAACTTAATTTCTGAACATATTTGTTTTGGTTTATTTGTATGTATGGATTACTTGGGTTGTTACCAACATCTGGTGAAACTCATGTCAATAGCACCTTTGGAAATATATTTACTGAGAAAAATGGTGACGTGTTCAATACTTATTTCACCCGCTGTATACACACACACACACACACACACAGTGCATTTTTGACAACAATGTTTTCCCACTAATTGCATTATGGAATGAACATTTCCACGTAGCCTACTACCTTGTGCACATTTATGCACTTATAATGTGAAGAAATAGTAGTTTAACAACATTAAACTTAACTTTCTGATCCGTTGCATCAGACTCGGTTTGGAATAGGCCATTTCTTTCTCGCATAGAACAACAAGCTGACCAGTAGAATAGGTCAACTGTTCTACTATGGAGGATAGTAGATTGGCATAGCCTAGTGATTTTGCTGTTTGTTACTTGTCTTGTTGGCTCAGGAAAAGTAAATGTGAACAGTCATTTTAACGTCTTCAAAATGTGCATCAGAACTCGGTAAGAAGGACCACACATCATTGTAGGGCTGACCCCAATTATTCAACTGGTCGCTTGTTCAGTCGATAGGCTCTTGGTCGATCAAGATTTTTTTAGTCGAGCAGTAGCAATATACATACATACATACATACATACATACATACATACATACATACATACATACATACATACATACATACATACATCAAAGTAGCCACCCTTTGCCTTGATGACAGCTTTGCACACTCTTGGCATTCTCTCAACCAGCTTCATGAGGCACACCCACAAACACACGCTCACACACTCAGACGGTATATACACACACCAACTAGGCAAACACACAGACACATTGCTCTTACCCTGTCCAGAAGAGTGGACCAGGCTGGACTTGGCTGGACCAGGCTAGGACTGGCTTAGTTAGGCTTAGGTGAGAAGGCTGAGTGGTGCTTATACAGCTGTGGTAACAGAGCTCCCCAACACACACAGATGGAGAATAGCTGCCCGTTTCAGGTGTGTATGGGGGGTTAGAGTACTGGTATGGATATGAGGACAGTTTGGAAAAGCCTCTGCTCACAGCTAGAAAAAAAAAAAGTCAAAAATAAAAACAAGAACAAAAAACGGGAATAATCCGAAAACGAGTTGAAACAAATAAAATAAAATACTTGATGGTAACAATAATGATTACGACAACCGCAGGAATTTTACATTTAAAAAAAATATATATATTATTCTGGATTTAAATCAAAACGCAGGGGAAAACAGAGAACAGGCTGCTGGACTAGCTGCCAGGACGCCACTCTCTCCCTCTTGTTTCAATCTTCTCTCTCCGGTCGTTCTCTCTCCGACTGAAACGTGGCTTGACTGGGACCCTCTAGGTGACGACACTTTTGATTCCGGTCCACCTCCCTTCAAACTGATGTAAACAACAAGAAAAGAGAAAAGAGAGTGAATGATAGCCAGCACAGACTAAATAAATGAACAGTGAGAGAAACAAACAAACCCAGTCACAGCTTGGCAGACTGCCCATCTTCTGATTATTAAGGCTATCTATGTGGTTGAATGTTTGTGTTGCCATGACACATTTTTTTATGCAGTTTGGACTGTTTAGAGGGAGTGTTGACAGTAAACATTTTCCTTAGAATAAGATGCCTACTGTAGCCTTCCACCAAAAATGTTTGTGTTCATTCATGTCCATTTGATGCGCATTCAAATTAATAAATCAACATTGTAAGAGCTTTGCCATCAATAATAATTCACTTAGTCAACAACTTTCCATGTTTACAGAAAGTGAGCCCCCAGTGACTAATACAATAGTGATGGCACCCTTGTGCAAAAACAATGCACATGGTTGGAAACGGCACCTGCAAACGTCATGGCAACCACACTATCCAAGCAACAGAATGCCACCCAGAGGCTTTGCAGTAAAAACAGACACAACATACAAACACCTAGGAGCTTGCATTGCTGCTCCCATTTAATTATAATTCATAGAATGTGAAAAGCCCCTTAGACTAGGGGTGTGCGGTACACCGGTATGAGAGTGAAGGAGGACGAGATAACGAGTGCAATTACATATCACATAGCAAAAGACATGGAACCATTTCAAACTGTGGAGAAAGACAGTTTTAGAAAGTTGATTCTAACTCTAGACTCATGATACGAAATCCCGAGCCGTAAATACATCATCAAAACATGTCTGCCAGAACTCCACACAGAATGTCTGGACAGAGTTGCCAGCGAAATCCATAACGCCGTATTCTTCTCTACCACTGCTAACTTATGATCAAGCCGGACCACAGAGCCATACATTAGCCTCACGATTCATCGCATTGACGCACAACTGAAAGCTGCAAAACAAATGCCTTTCATCCTTGGGCTTGAAAGAGTCTCGTCAAGTATGTATGACTACCGACAGCGGATCGAACATGGTCAAAGCATTGGAGCTGAACAAATGGACAAGACTAGGGTGTTTGGGACACAGGCTACATATTGCTATTGGTAAGTTTCAACGTCCAAAACACATAGAACTAGGTAGAAAAATAACTTAACTTAAAAACAACATAACTTAAAAAGGCAGAATAACAATTGGATTCCTTACCTCCTCTGTTTGAAGTTATAGCTGACTACACTGCCTGATCCTTCTTACACGCTAAGCCGAATATATACAGCTATGCAAATCTATAATATTTGTAATTTGTTAATGTGTGCAATATACAAACATTACATTGCTTTTATTTATAATTGATACATTAGCCTATGGTTTCAATATATGAATCTATCCTCTCTTTCAATAATAAATAGCCTACTCAATAAATTATCCCATTTTCTAAAGCAACATAGCTCTCTTAATTTTAAAAAATTATTGTATATAAACTAGGCAAGTCAGTTAATAACAAATTCTTATTTACAATGACGGCATACCCCGGCCAAACAGGACGACGCTGGGCTAATTGTGCGCCAATCAAGGCTGGAACGTGATACAGCCTGGATTCGAACCAGGGTCTGTAGTGACACCTCTAGCACTGAGATGCAGTGCCTTAGATCGCTGCGTCACTCGGGAGCCCAATTATCACAACAGTTGTATGTAAATCTATAGATGAATTACACTTTTTTTCTGTAAAAAGTAAGTGAAATGATCCCTTTCTGTTTCTATGGGGTTAAAAATCAATATTTTGTCATTTATTAACTTTCTTTTTCTGTACAGTATATTGTGATATTATATCGTTATTGTCCAGACAGTGGAAAATATTGTGATATGAATTTTATTTAATATCGCCCACCCCTACCTCAGACCATAGCAATCTGGTCAGGTGATTATAATTCTATGGCTTCTACTCTTCTAGAGATGCACAGTTAATAATAGATAAGACTAGCAGCTAATTAAATAATTCCAGGGATGTGCATCTCTCCTTTCATGAACGATTCAATAAACATTTAGAAAAATTGGCTCCGATACGATACAGGAATGATACGTTTTAGTTAGAAACGATTCAGTGCGATTCGGTTTGATTAGGGGCATGAATTAATGCGATTTAAAATCATGATGAAAGTGCCAATTTTTGGCCCTTTTAAGACCTAGAGGTATAGGCATACATGCCTCCAGTAAGACCCTATGATCTGTGAACTGTACATGATAGGGGCATCACCTTGGTGTCATTATAATCTTTTTTGTGTGCTCTAAAATATGTTTAGATTCACATTCATTTATTCAACATTTTTTTGATATTTTATTTAGAACAATATACTCTTCAAACAAGTCCGATTTCCAGAGTGGGATCTCTGGTACTTGGGAAGACATGACCCATTTTATACATAGACATTTAGGATAGCACATGCAGAAAATCATCAGCAGAGGGAGTTCCCTTTGAATCCATATTCCCATTCACTGTGTTGGTGCTGCTCATAACTTAAAATTGAGCAGCGCGCCCACTCTGGAAATGTGATGTACTTGTAGAGTATATTGTGCCAAACAATATACAGTGCTAGTCAAAATAATTTATTTCCTTCTTAATGCGTTTGAGACATTCTGTCGGGTCAGTCAATCCGTAAAATGTCAATAACTTTGAAAGTGCAGTCTCAAAAACCATCAAGCGCTATGATGAAACTGGCTCTCATGAGGACTGCAACAGGAAAGAAAGACCCAAGCTGTGTTTGAATACAAATACTGTATACTACATACTATTAGTTAATTTTAGAATACCGTAAACAAACCGTATCCTTTCAGTTGAGCGTACTAGCTCTTCGCCTGTCTATCGGAAGTTGATGCTGTTGCTATGCAACCTCTTGCTAGTTTGTTAGCATAAATTACTAGCTAGACATTTTATGACTTTGGGTGTATTCTTAAATTCAATCTGGTGTGCCAGAGTGTGCTCCGAGTGCGCTCTGGGCGTTCGTAAATTCAGAGCATTGTCAGATTGTCTATTAGTAAAGTGTTTTGTTCTCGGAGCGGACACTGGACGCTCTGGCAGAGGAGTAGGGTTGATCCGAGCGTTCAACGGCAGTCAAGCTACCAAGCTAACTGGCTAACATGGCTAGCTACTTCCAGACACAAATGAGAGAACACCTCACTGACCATTTTACTCGCCCTAGCAGAGTTGGTTTCATGTTTTCCAGAGCGTTGGTGATTGTAAAGGTGCTGCAGGCAACATTTTAATTACGCTTACTGAAACCGCCCATATTCAACGGATGTTGAGTGTTCGTAAATTCATCAGTTATTCTGCGCGGGAATGCTCTGAAATCAGAGTAGACAGCCAGAATGAACAATATCCATTGAAACGCACAACGACTAACATTACACCACTTAGCTAAGAATTATGTGATAAATAAACATTGGGTAGTTCGTTAATATACTGCCTGGCAAGTTCAATGTATTAGTAGCCAACTAACATTAGGTAACTAGCTAACATACTGCTGTAATGCTATGCGGTTAGTAAGGATAGCGTAGCTAACAAATTGTCAGCCAACATGACAACGTAACTTGTTTGAAAAGTAATAACTATTACATTTCTCAACATTTTCTTAATTTTTTTCTTAATTAGTTAAAACAATGAATTTGTATCTGCTCTCGTCAAACTTCGGCTGCATATTTTCCGCCATTGCTGCAAAGAAACCACTACTGAAGGACACCAATAAGAAGAGGAGACTTGCTCAGGCCAAGAAACACGGTGACACTGTCTGGGATTTATTTAGAATTCAAGGCAGACTTAACCAGCATGGCTAACCCCAGCATTCTGCAGCGATACGCCATCCCATCTGGTTTGCGCTTAGTGGGACATTATTTATTTTTCAACAGGACTATGACCCAACACACCTCCAGGCTGTGTAATGGCTATTTGACCAAGGAGAATGATGAGTGCTGCATCAGATGACCTGGCCTCCACAATCACCCAACCCTAACCCAATTGAGATGGTTTGGAATGAGTTGGATCGCAGAGAGAAGGAAAAGCAGCCAACAAGTGCTCAGCATATGTGGGAACTCCTTCAAGACGGTTGAAAAAGCATTCCAGGTGAAGCTGGTTGAGAGAATGCCAAGAGTGTGCAAAGCCATCGTCAAGGCAAAGGGTGGCTACTTTGAAGAATCTCAAATACATTTTAATTTGTTTAACACTTTTTTTTGGTTATTTCATGATTACATATGTGTTATTTCATAGTTTTGATGTCTTCACTATTATTCTACAATGTAGAAAATAGTAAAACATTAATAAAAACCCTTGAATAAGCAGGTGTATCCAAATGTTTGACTGGTACTGTACATCCCGATTATCAGCCAGAGAGACGATTCCAACAAACTTTCTTAACTAGCTAGCTAGCTAAGATGCCGAAAAGCTGTAGCGTACTGTTTTGTTTGAAAAATAGTAGGAGAAAAAGACGCAACAAATTAAGTTTCATCAACTGCCCAAGGATCAGGTTAGATGAACCTCATGGTTTCAGGCTATTATGCTGCGATAATGATGGAAAGCTGTGGGCTCTGGCTACACGATACATTTGTGTGTTTGAAGCGCTTAAGTCACTAACACTTGTTTGTATCTAACTAGCTATGTCTTTGCATAAAGCTTGCTAGTTAGCTTGTAGTAAGGACTAGTGAGCTGTATCCATCCAAATAACACCTATAATATTCTCTTGCATTTGGATACAAACCTGGGAGATTCCACCATGTAGGTGTAGCTACTTTGGGCCATTTGGTAAGGTTGTCTCGCCAGCTGGTCTCCGGCAAGTTGAAAGCACATATAGGCAAGCCAACAAATCAACTTTTCAAAATACCTAGACCATTTAAGGGCAGGCAAAGACTGGAAGTAGTTACGCAACATATCTAAGACTAGGAATTAGATTGAGACTAACTTATCTCGCTAGCCAGCCAGCTAACGTCAGCGAACAGACAAAACGCTAGGGGTAAACAAACAGTGATGTAAGTACGATGGGACAGCTTTACTGTCAGCAGGACATGCAAATCATTTGTTGTTGTGACTGACAGCCAAGTACGTTAATAACGACATGTGAGGCTGCTGAAAATCTTTATTGAAATGACAAAAAAATAAAAAGTGTCAGTAGCTTGCTTAGGGTGCCACCAAAAGTCAGGCTAATTACATGGGAATAAGGGTAGTACCCTACGGCTGCATCCTACTCGGGCGTGGCCACGTTAAGTCACGCCTCGCCGTGGGTGTCTATAATATTAGCCAGTTACAGTGACAGTAAGGCCAACCGGTGTACAATTGGTAGGTTTAGAAACTACAGTTAGCTAGTAATGTATAGTAGTTATCGGCCTTTAATGTCTGATAACTGATACATCGTTTTCCTTAAATCATTATGGCAATTCATTGATTTACTAAAGAATCTTGCTTATCTGGAATGTAGTAGCAGCCACCATTGGGGCATGTAGTTAGCAACGCTAACAAGGATCGAGCATCAAAAACCTATATCAGAAACGGGGCAATTGCTTTAGCTAAATTGTTCGGTGATGTTAGTTAACTGAGTAACTTATCAATGAACAATTATTTCTGCAGTTAATCATATTTCGATTACATACCACTAACAATTGAGTATCTCTGGTCGTGTAAGACCTTCAGTTTACATGCAAGGTGCAAATGACAAGATATCCCTCGCCAATCGGCCGCCCGTACAACTCTACCCCACTGCTTACTATGGCCTTCCGCAACCCCATCAAAACAAACCAACAAAACAGCAATGGTAACCGATAATACAGTTGTCCTACGGCTCGCTCATAGCCCCGTCTTCTGAAACACCAATCATTTCCTTCGAGAGAATTTAGGCACTTGATTCGCGTTTGTATGGGCCCTCTCAGATTAAAGTGATTTGCTAGCTGCTATGTAACATTATAGATGACAGTTTCAACCATTCCCAAATGCTAAAAGGAACCATAACTTACCTTTCTGAATTAATGTAGTTTAATTTTCAAATACGTTGTGTACAGTCTTCAGTTAATTAATATGCATTGGTTTCCTTTCATCCTCCTCCAACAGAATGGTATTGATACGCATGAAGTTGTGTTCAATATTTGACTTATTTCCTCCCTCTCCTACAGTCGCTGCGTGTTCATGTCTAGTCGAGAAGTCTGATCCATACTCTTGTTGTTTGTGTTTTCAGAGAAAGATGGCCGCACTACTCGCACCACGTGACTTACGAGTTATTCGCTATCTCGTCATTCCATTTTCAGACTAACCATCCCAGGCTTGCACAGCATGTTTAACTTATAATAATGTAATATTTTGCAATTAGGCTGAATCTAGTGTATTTTAACGTACTCGCTAGCGGTTGTAGTCTAATCGATCCACACACGTCAACACTGCACATCACGTGGGTTGTTTATATGGTGGTGGGTGGGGTATAACAACAGGGGTGTAATGATTATGCATATTCTGTTGCAAACCGTTTACTCCAAATGGAAAACGCAAACGAGAGTTTATTTTGGTTGAAATTCAGTTAGGTCTTTCCCTGTTTGTTATTTGCTTCCGTTTGGTTTCTAAACTGTAAACGGTTTCCGCAATGAATACGGCACATATTCTATTATCGCGGCTGTTCAATTGAACCATTAGATTTAAAAAGTAGCTCTGGTCACACTACAAATACACGTGTTTTATTTCTCCAGTAATCAGTGGGTGGCGCAACACGGTATTTGATATTACTTTTCATAATATTAACTGATGGAGGAGGCTGTTTTGACTACTTCCGGGGCACCTCTGTTTTTCCGGAAGTTCACAAACATCTTATGTTGTGAGGTCCGCAGCACGATAGAGACAAACATAAGAATAATTTGGTTGCAAACCGTTGTTGGAGGTACAGTCTGATTGCTTTCACGTTCTTATATTGTAATAACGTTAACTACATTTGTTTGGAGTGACACGTTTTAGCACAGAGTATGTGACGGTTAAATTACATTACGTTACATTACGTTGTAGCTGCTTGATAATGAAATTTCCCCCCCGGGGGATCAATAAAGTACTTATCTATCTAGCTAGCTAGCTACCGGTCGACCTCCCTGGTGTTTCAGTATTTCAGAACCTTCAGTAGATTGTCTAAGCAGTATATTTGCTGTATGAAATATTATTGTGTTGATCTTCCGTTCTTGTCATTGACATTTCCTTTCCTGTTGTTTTTGCCTTCTGTTACTGCAGTGCTTCCCTGTCTCTGACTGACTCAGTCGTGATGACAGAACCACATAGCCCAATCTCCGCCTCCGTCCCCCAGACACCCCCAGGCATCATCATGCCCCCAGCCGACGGCAGCGGCACAGCGGTGGAGATGGACCCTGTGGAGTACACCCTCCGCAAGCGTCTCCCCAGGAAGCTGCCCAAGCGTCGCAACGACGTGTACGTCAATATGAAGACAGACTTCCGTGCCCAGTTGGCCCGCTGCCAGAAACTGCTGGAGGGAGGAGGCCACAGGGAGATCTGCGTCCATGGTCTAGGCCTGGCCATTAACAGGGCCATCAACATCGCCCTGCAGCTTCAGGCCAGCAGCCAGGGGGCGCTACAACTGGCGGCTAACACGTCTACAGTGGAGTTGGTGGACGATCTGGAGCCTGAGGACCCAGACGAGGCGCGGGAACCCATGACACGCACCCGGAATAATTCGGCTATTCATATCAAAGTGTTCTACCCAGACCCGCAGTGACCTGAAACACATCACCATCAGTCCTAGCTCGGATATGGCTAGCTACCTCCATTGTCATGGTGTCTGTAATATCATAGTAATGGAGGCTAGTCATACTAGGGATATCTCACCTGGTCAATCCCACCGGCTATCCAAACCCTCTGCGGTGGTTAAGAACCTGTTATCCATATGTGGGGAATAATGAGAAGTATGAACTGAGCTGATTTCAGAGTAATTTTGTTATGCATGTCAGTAAGAGCAGTGTATTTGTTAGTATCAATATGTGGTGTTTCATGCCATTATTTCCAATCCCTCACTGCCTGATAAAAACTCTCATAGGAAATGGGACAGACCACACTAAGGCTGCGTTTACACAGGCAGTCCAATTCTGATATTTTTTCCACTAATTGTCTTTCGATCAATCACATCAGGTCTTTTCACATCAGCTCTTTACAGAAGACCAATTAGTGAAAAATAAAAATATCAAAATTGGGCTGCCTTTTGTAAACGCAGCCTAACACATGCAAGCTACAATACTCATGTTCCACGTGGGAATATATGCTCTGAAAAGGATGTGAATTTAAAGCTTACATAAAGTGTTAACATTGATATTATTTTATCATTTGCTGGTCAAATTTAAGTTTACCAACTATGTGCCAATAATGCATTTTACATACCAATGCCATATATTGACATCCAAACTCTGTCGAGTTAATAAATGTTGTTTTTTTACCGCATACAAATTGATGTTTTTAGCTTCAGTATGTATATACAGTATTTATTGTACATGATGTGTAATAAAATAAGAAAAGTACTTAAGTTTGTTTCATAAAACAGTAAGTGTAAAACTGACAATCATCCTGTCATTCTTGTAGTTAGTAACAGTGAATCGCCACTAGGTGGCGTTCAAATGTTTCTTTCGCGCACTGCTTACACTGTATTTGAAGTATGTGAAACTATTGAACCAGGGTTCTAATAAACAAGCTCTATACACATTTTTTTCCACACGAATGAATTTGAACTGTTACTTAGCCTACAACCCCAAAACATCACTTGGTCACACTCCCAAGTAGCGCAGCGGTCTAAGGCACCGTATCTCAATGCTAGAGGTGTCACTACAGACACCATGGTTCAAATCCAGGCTGTATCACAACCGCCTGTTAGTGGGAGTCCAATAGAGCAGTGCACAATTGGCCTAGCGTTGTCTGAGTTTGGCCAGTATAGGCTGTCATTGTAAATAAGAATTTGTTCTTAACTGATTTGCCTAGTTAAATAAGAAAAATATTTGGATAGTCCAGATTTTCCATCTCTACAGATGGTCATACTATCAACAAACTACACTGCATGTACAAAACATTTCCATGACATAGACTGACCAGGAGAATCCAGCTAAAAACTATGATCCCTTATTTATGTCCCTTGTTAAATCCACTTCAATCAGTGTAGATGAAGGGGAGGAGACAAGTTAAAGAAGGATTTTTAACCTTGAGACAATTGAGACAAGGATTGTGTTTGTGTGCCATTCAGAGGGTGAAAGGGCAAGCCAAAGGGTGATGCAATTCAATATTAGGAAGGTGTTCTTAACGTTTTGTACTTTATATTGATAAGCAACTGCTTGCTTAGGTTATGGTTAGGTTTAGAATACAGGTTAGGGTTAGGTTTAGAATATAGGTAAGGGTTAGGTTTAGAATACAGGTTAGGGTTAGGTTTCAGGCTCCCGAGTGGCTCAGGGGTCTAAGGCACTGCATTTCAGTGCAAGAGGTGTCACTGCTGTCCCTGGTTTGAATCCAGGCTGCATCACATCTAGCCGTGATTTTAAGTCCCATAGAGCGGCACACAATTGGCCCAGCATTGTCCAGGTTTGGCTGGGTAGGCCGTCATAGTGAATAATAATTTATTCTTAACTGACTTGCTTAGTTAAATAAAGGTTACACAGGTTTAGAATATGGGTTAAGGCTAAGGTTAGAAGTTAGTTGAAATATTAATTGTAGTCTGTAGATAGTATCTACTCTAGTCTGTAGAGCATCTACAGATGGACTATCCAAATAAAGTGTTACTCATGGCTTTCTTTCCACACTACAGTTATATCTACAGGAGACAGGACAACCAAAGAGACGCAATAAACAGACAAACTTCCTCTTGCCTTTTTTTCATTCATCATTTTTTATTTTTTTATTTAAGAATAATATTTTGTATTTAAATACCAAATGGCACTGAGATAGAGGGGACAAAACAACTGAAACCAACAGGAAAAAACATGTACAAACATCCGTTCAAACATCTCCACTGTGACTGTAAGATGTTCAAACGGGAAGCAAAACAACACAGGAGAACAAAACTAATCCCGAAATTGAAAGAATCCACAACGTCAGAGACTCCAAAGGTTCCCAAGATTCGGGTTGATTGGCTGCTGGTTGAATAAAGAAGAAAGAGAAACAGACAGGCATGCAGGATGTTCATCATAAGAACCAATCAATGTTTTTCCTGGCAGTCTTGCTATCTGCGTCAAAGCTTTAGTTCAGCACTGGTCTGCATTAGCCAGACACTGATAATCACCGCATAGCTTCAGAGTTCACACTCTTTCCCTCCTTCAACCCGACTGAACCTCCGCTTCTGTCTCTCTCTTCCACCTCTAGTCCATTCAATAGGGTTATAAGAGTTAAAACTGTCATTCCCACAGATACTTTCTCACACATACAGTAGATACATACAAACACACTGATCATTTATTCTACAAAGGGTAACAGACACTAGTGAACAGTTGGATATTGACGTATACACATTTCTTTACAACAACAATGTTCAGTGGTGTTATATAGTGATTATGATTAACCGCTAGAGCCCGACTGCAGTCTCTAGTTCCTAGTTACAGTATATCTCTCAGAATACAATAGCCATGACAGTGAGTGGAGCTTAAAAATAAAATATAAATAAGTAACTACAAAAGCAATATAAAATTAATTTAAGGACACTAAGCGACAGCAGTTGGAAAAGTGTTAAGAATGACGCAGGCGGTGATGTTTGAAGAGGTTGTGGTGTAGGCTAGGCCTCCTCATCCTGGACTTTGATAGGCAGTCAATGCTGTCAGTCAGGTACAGTGGAGTACAACTCCAACAAGGTGTCATCATGTGCAATCCACGTGGATTGTGCTTGGCGATGAGAACTCACAGTCCATGCTAAAACACACAGGCACACACTCATGCTAAAACACACAGGCACGCACAGACACACAGACAGACACACACAGACAGACACAGACAGACACACACAGACAAACACACACAGACACACACACACAGTACTGAAGAGCTGTAGAGCAGTGCATTCTTGGGGCCCCATTCGTTGGTGACCTCTTCACCACATACCTCCCTCATGTCCATATTCAAGGTGCTACCTGCTCTTGTTCTTTTAAACGTCCAATACACATATTCTCCTCTTTTAGACTTCTACCTGGCAACAAGCAGGGTCAATAGTGTCAGAGCCCGCCCCCTGCCAGAGGGAGCTCCAATCAGTTCAACTCTGCCTTGGAGAGCCCCAATCAGCTGCTACCCTGGTGGCAGACGGGCACGTTGGACAGCAAGAGGTTCACCTTGCCTCGCAGGAAGTTGACGTGGACCTGGAGGAGCTCTGAGGCAGACGACACCCGCCATGTCTCCTCACCTCCAGCCACTCCCCCTGTCGGAGGGGTGTATTCCTGACAGGATGACAAAAAACACAGAGATGTAAAGGATCCAAGAGAAATCTTGATGTTATCCTAGTGCCCTCAAACTCAACTCTGGACCTCAAAGTCAGTTCCACTGCTTTTTAAAAAATGGTTCCCCTTTTATCAGGCACTGATTTAGACCTGGGACACCAGGTGGGTGTTATTAATTATCAGGTAGAACAGAAAACCAGTAGGCTCCGGACCTCGTAGGGTCAGAGTTGAATAACCATGTCCTAGTGCTTGGGAAGTGAACAGGCTGGAGATTAGTTGACTAATCCAAAATGTAATTTGACACAAAGATCCGGACGATTCAGTAAGCAGGGGTCTGATTATCATAATTTTTTATAGTTACTTTTTTGTAATCTGATTACATAATCCCTGTTACATGTAATCCATTACTACCTAACCCTGATAGTGCATATCAGCAGTAGGCCTATTTCCCCAGAGTACAAGTCTTGGGCGATGTTTGTTTGATGTATCTACTATGACACCTCTCCAGTGGCCCTGGAGCCTGAATGTACAGATGGAGTGACTGGAGCTCCGTTTGTCTTTCAATGGCCTTCGGTGCACCCAGTGAACTCTGCTTGACTGTCAGAACCAGCCCTACCGGCGAGGCGATTCTTTGAATTTCTCTGACACGACAGTCCCTTACAGTCGGTATGACACAACCATACAGCCCCCCTTACTCACTTCCCCCCTTCCCTCCACTAGCAAGCTCTACACTGTGGGAATAGTAGTAGCTGGGTCACTCATTTTAAACCTTACGTGTCTGTAGGAATACATCTGCCTGGACAGGGCCCTAAGTGAACTAAAGATAGCGAATATTCCTATTCTTGTCTCCAATAGCAACTTCCATAAGTCATTCAATAATAACTACAATGAAGTGATGGTTATTATAGCACTGATTGATTACCTGTTCAACACTCTCTGTCCTCATGCCACAACCTCACTCTGCCATTGACCCTTGCCCTTGACCCTTGCCCTTTGAACCCTGACCTTTGTGACCTGGCTCACCTGTATGTTGAGGCTGCGCAGCACCTGTCCGATGCTGAAGATGTTTCTGAGGCTGTTGTCTATGTGGCTACGCAGTGCTGTGTTGGTGGCGGAGGCTCGTAGCGAGCCGATGGCCTGGTTTAACAGCCACAGGCCAGACTGTACCTCCTGAGCTTGCTCCAGTGCCTACAGAAACACACACAGACATAGTTCACCAGTTGACCAGAGCCATGTGTTTTAGTTTGAAACCTCAATGGCCAAACTCTCTCTCTATATGACTACAATGGGAGAACAGGATATGTTGCTGATTTGATAATGGTACAGCACATTCTTAGGCAGATTGAGAGAGAGAGAGAGAGAGAGAGAGAGGGTGAGACTGTTGTTACTCACATTTTTCCTCTCCCAGACGTTGAAGTCTACTTTGGTTTGGGGAACAGGGACGGGCTCTGGAAGACCTTCTTTACATACCAGCTGAGAGAGGGATGAGAGGGGGATGGATGGAGAAGAGAAACGGGGCAAGGAAACACGGACAGATTAGAAGACAGATGGAGAAATGTGAGATGAAAATTTAACTATTACTATGACTGTCTATGTAAATAGCACCAGCTCATGGCCATCAAAAGACCAGACCAGACGTCGATGTGGTGTGTGTCTCACCATGGCTGCCTCAGCATCTCTGGCCTCTTCAATGAAGTGTTTTAGGACCCGCAGGTCACAGATTGGACGCAGGGGGTTAGATAACCCTGGTTTGGTCCACTCCAACAGCATCAGCAGAAAGACAAAGAGTCCTACACACACACACACACACACACAGGGGCTTCAGCAAACACACTCTCAACACTCCATACCATTCCCACCCATAACCAATTCTAAACAATATGTAGCGTAACACCCATAGACAATATGGCAAACGTTATCTAAGGGGTAGGGGTTAAAGGTGAATTTGAGCTTGGGAGACTAACTACGTATAGACTGCATGGGTCTGTATACTAGTATTGGCCACAAGGGGGACTCGGGAAGTCATATCTTTACACAAGAAGCTCCAACTACTTGTGCTGGTGCAAAGAATGACACTTTTTCTTTCTTTATGTAAATATATACATGTTTTTTTCTCCCCATTTTGTGATTTCCAATTGGTGTTTACTGTCTTGTCCCATTGCTGCAACTCCCCTACGGACTCGGGAGAGGTGAAGAGCCATGCGTCTTCCCAAACACGACCCTGCCAAGCCGCACTGCTTCTTCACACACTGCTCGCTTAACCCGGAAGCCAAGCCAGCCGCACCAATGTGTTGGAGGAAACACCGTCTGATTTCGGTACCCTTCCCCAGATCTGTGCCTCGACACAATCCTGTCTCGGATCTCTACAGACAATTCCTTTGACCTCATGGCTTGGATTTTGCTCTGACATGCACTGTCAACTGTGGTACCTTATATAGACAGGTGTGAGCCTTTCCAAATCATGTCCAATCAATTGAATTTACCACAGATGGACTCCAATCAAGTTGTAGAAACATCTCTAGGATGATCAATGGAAACAGGATGCACCTGAGCTCAACTTCCAGTCTCATAGCAAATAAGGTATTTCTGTTTTTTCTTTGTCTTTATGGGGTATTCTGTGTAGATTGCTGAGGAAATTGTTTTATTTAATACATTTTAGAATAAGGCTGTAACGTAACAAAATGTGGAAAAAGTAAAGGGGTCTGAATACTTTCCGAAGACAATGTATATTTCACGGTCGAAAGGCATATGAACTAACAGGTTATAGAGAAAACAACGCAATTATCACAACACACAAGTTGTAATATGGCATTTTTTTCTGGCTTGGCTTCCCGAGTGATTTTACCCATGCACAGCTACTGTTACAGTATCATTAAGTAAATGCCATTGACTTGGAGCTATGCTAGCCTACGCATGCGAGTGTCATCCTCTCTCTACCCAGCCCTCTCTGGTTCTGTTAATCTCTGTCTACATCCTTCTATCCCAAGCCATTGTCCCTGTTTCCCATTGTCCCTGTTTCCCATTGGGCATGTTTCCCATTGTCCCTGTTTCCCATTTGCATGGGTAGCATCCCCTCCTCCATCTCCTTGCCCCACATTTTGAGCCCATCCCCTAGTCCTTTGCGATCCCCTCTGAACCTATGAGGAACACACTAACCAGTCACACAAGTTAGTCCTCAGTCAACCACATCTTTTGACATCTGAAATGTTCTTTCCTGCTCTGACCGTGCTGCTGTGCCACAGACTGGTCCTCTCAGGACACTGCTTGCTTCTCCAAACTAGCACTGTTCTATTCAGTTTATTTAATTGATACTGTAGAAGAATAACACTTTGAATTGGGAGTTACTTGGTACACCTGACATGCAAGCAACGCAATGTGTCTAGCTTATTTGTGATCCGTCATCCAGAACATGGGATCAGATGTGGTCCTGGACACACACAGAATGGCTAGCATTCCATGAGGGTCCATGTCAATCGGGTAGCACCATGCTGTTGTACACAACACATAACAGTGCTTTTGTGGAATTCTGCTGTTTATGTATTACTGAACCTCACGCAACCCATGGGTTACACTGACAGTTCAATGGAGTTGTTCCACTGCTGCAGGTCATTTGAGCATCCTGCTGAATGAGCTCTTTCACTGCAGACTGACTGTGTGACGCAGTAAGATGCTACGGATTACAGACAGCCCTCCAAGGCTGCCTCATGCCAGGTCAGACACTGGAAGCCTCCACAGCTGTTTCCCAGGAACGATTTTGTTGTGGTTTTTAGCCAAATCTTAGCCAATTACTTCGGTTTAGGCGGTTTATACATAGAGAGTTGGCTTATCAAGCAAGACATCTGTTTTGAACAATGAATGAGTATAAGTGACCTGCGTTCCACCAGATGATGTGCTGCGTAGCCCATTGTTGTTTTTTTATTGATTAATATTGACCAGATTTTGGCTGTGGAAAAGCTGGAGCCCCTTTGAATTAAGAGACAGGGATTCACAGAGATAACCTTCTGCCCCCTCTTGCAACCAGACATATTGGATGCTTCAAATATGACACATAGGATGCTTCACCCTGACACGTAGGATTCTTCACCCTGACACGTAGGATGCTTCACCCTGACACGTAGGATTCTTCACCCTGACACGTAGGATGCTTCACCCTGACACATAGGATGCTTCACCCTGACACGTAGGATGCTTCACCCTGACACATAGGATGCTTCACCCTGACACATAGGATGCTTCACCCTGACACGTAGGATGCTTCACTCTGACACATAGGATGCTTCACTCTGACACGTAGGATGCTTCACCCTGACACGTAGGATTCTTCACCCTGACACATAGGATTCTTCACCCTGACACGTAGGATTCTTCACCCTGACACATAGGATTCTTACCCTGACACATAGGATGCTTCACTCTGACACGTAGGATGCTTCACCCTGACACGTAGGATTCTTCACCCTGACACATAGGATTCTTCACCCTGACACGTAGGATTCTTCACCCTGACACATAGGATTCTTACCCTGACACATAGGATTCTTCACCCTGACACGTAGTTTGTATGTACAGCACCAGACCACATCCGCCTCGTAGGTTTCTCAAATAACCTCTTTATGTTGTCTGTCTGTGTTGTCCCACTGGGCCAGAATTGAGCCAGCTATAAGCACTGGCTTATATGTGTCAGCTCTCCATTTGACCCCATCCACCCCCTCACCACATTCTGGAACCTCACACTGGCCCTGTGGAGATGAGAAACCTTTATTCAGTCCAAAGTCCAAAGCCACAGAGACGATAGTCCGGTGGACCATTATGAAATAGCTACGCAGCTTTGAGACCACTTCCTCTTCCAATTAAAATGTGAGTAGATCAAAATAATGACAAAGTTTTGCTAACAATAGATGGGGGTCTCTGGGTTGCCAGTTTGCTTGGGTGGGTGTCCCTGGGTTGCCGGCTTGCTTGGGTGGGGGTCTCTGGGTTGTCGGGTTGCTTGGGTGGGGGTCCCTGGGTTGCCGGTTTGCGGGGGTGCCTGGGCAAGAAAAGGTTGAGGACCCCTGTTCTAAAACACTGCTGTGCGGACGCGGACACATTTTTGGACTCTGATAAGCACTTAAGCCAGCAGCAGCAGTAGTGTGTGTGTGTGTGTGTGTGTGTGTGTGTGTGTGTGTGTGTGTGTGTGTGTGTGTGTGTGTGTGTGTGTGTGTGTGTGTGTGTGTGTGTCATTTAGGGCAGTATGTCTAAATACCGCACCCTTCTATTACTCAGTTCAACAAGTTGATTTGTGTGACCCCCGACCTTCTCCCTTTGCCATGGCCTATGTGTGAAGGTGAATGAGAGACTTACTCACTCACTCTCAGACTCCATCACTGAGTGACTCTGCAATGCTGACTCATAGACTACGCTGCCTGTCTGCCAGCCAGAACCCAAACGTAACAGCTATCAGGATTGGTGATTACTTTATATTCATGACAATCTCCTGATACACCTGACTAATATTGAAAACTTAATGCCTCCTTGTCGAAAATATTTGCGGAAAATATTTTACCCTTCCAGATTTGGAATTGTATCAACTTGCCACCCAAGCTTTTACTTGCGACATACAGTATACTGTAGTTAAATCCACTAAAGAGGAACCATGGGTGCATTTTGAAGATGCTTATGTTCATCCCAAGAATATTTTCACGTGTCTGTTTTCAAAGGATACAGCTAAGAACATCAACAACATCATAGTTAAGAACTATAACAACATGGAAAAAAGTTAAATGGATTCTACAAGAAGCGATATCACTCCCTTAACACACACCCCTATGGAACAATCATTGGATAGCTTTTCAGAATTTACCGATAAATTGGCCTGGAAAACTAAAGGCACGGAAACCATAAATTATATGGTAATAGGAAATACAATTATTACAGAATTAAAAAGCTATTTTGGACTGATCAATGTACTAATATATGGAACTTAAAAGTTTAATATCATACTCATATGAGTGGTAAGATGTATACAACCTCTTACCAAGAGAGAGCCTATCCAACTGGCACTCTCTTAAAATCAATTTCTAAACTATTGGAACAAAATTACAGTTAACAAAATGTAAGCTTAATTAAAAAGCTTAAAACTAATTTATAGAATGTATCATACCTTAGACAATATTCACACATAAATTCTACAGCACATGTCTTAAGTGTTAAACTAACAATGACTCAATAATTCATGCATTCTTGGAGTGCTATAAAGTCCAACAGTTATGGGCAGAGTTAGAACGCTGGCTGTCAGATGTTTTACAATGTAAATGTGCTTTTTATCTGTCTATCTGCATATTTCAAGACATGGCATAGCCTGAGCTTCGGTGGGACACCCAATGGGTTGGACAATATTATTTTCGTGCTGGAAGTCAAATGATACCCCAAGGTTAAGACAATGGAATAATCAAATGTTTTTTTATTTAAATATTGGGGGGGAAATCTGTCTATAGACAGAAACAACATAACACAATATGAAGTCATATTCACTGTTATCACGAGACTCTCAAATGTATTGGAATTAGTTATTTTTCCCAAATTACCTTCTTAGTGATCCCCAAACAAGTGCAACATGGTAATTGTACCAGCATGCAGCTTCAAATCCAATACTGAAACTTGTGTGGCTCGGGGAGACCCGTGCGTAATGCGCTCCACTGAGCTGGAACCGCGGGCATAAAGCTCATCCATGCTTCGCCTCATTCGGCTATTAATTCAGAGATTTTACGCACGTAGGCTACCCCAGTTGAGCCCTTCGCGGTGTCAAAACCTCTATGTGAAAATAAACGACTTTTACTGTAATACACTTCCAGTAGCTCACTGCTCACATCATGTGGACATGATGTGGAAACCATAATTTGGAAACTAAAACGTGCCCCTGTGGTGCTGAAGGCGCGACAGGAATTGAACAAAAATCTAAATGCTCACAAAACACTTACACATTACTTGGGATATATAGCTAATAATTATTTAAAAAATGTTGTTATAATAGCCTATTCCGTATATAACATATCAAGTAACTTACCTCTACTTGAATTGTGGAACATTTGCAAAGCAGTGCGGCATCGTTTAAACACATTGCGCGAAATTATCAAATATGTTCACACACTCCTCAACAGGTATTGCAAAGGGCATCGGTCGATTTAATCCCAACCATGCCAAGTGCACTTGTCCGGATTCTCCAGATGCTGAATGTGGAGAGCTTAGTGCTGCGTGCATCTCCCAGTCAGAGCCCAAAACAGTGGCCTCCGTCTCCTCAGCGGAGCAACGATATACCAGGCTTTGTTTGCATCACTAATTTTGGCAACCTGCTAAAACATTTATTTACCTCCCCTCCGTAATGTGAGAAGACCATACTGCCGATAGGGATGAGCACACTCTTTACACACCAAAACAGACAAGCGCAATAAACCATCAACGCAGGTCGTCCTTTGCCAAACTATTAAAATATTAAACTAACTAGCATTAGGACTACTAGTTACTCACTGAGTGGTAACTCCATATCGGAATCCGCATAGTCCCTCACAGGATCCTCGATGTTTCGCCCATTGGCCCGTCTATATACACTATTAATTGCAACCGAAGCTCTTTTATGGATTTGTCCCTGGGTTTGCACTTATCCGGTAGGTGTTTCTACAACTGATCCGGTAGATTGTTGTTATTGATGACAATGAAAATAAAGTTGCATTGTCCTGTGATGACTATCTGAACGACTTCCTGCTGTTATGGGTCAATATTTTTCTTTTACTGTCATCCAAATAATATCCATGTTTTCAAACAATAGTCCCCAAATGTAGCCTAAATAATGTCTCAAAAAAAGCAAGCAGGGACTTCCTATTCACTCATTATCTATGAACAACCCCCTGTACAAGCTTTCCACTTGCTGACTACAATTTCTACAGAAATTACATTGTAAACAATAGATCAAATATTCCTAACTTTTGATTCATTTGTAATACTGGTGTGCCAGGAGTGCCGGTGTGCCATGGTGCCAAAGTAATAGCCGTTATTTTCCTCTTGATGGCATTTCTCAGAGGCCTTTAGTGTCAACATCTTACAGCTTTGTTGAGACGCCGACAACCCCCACCCAGTTTTGTTGACGCAGCGGTCGTCTCCCCGACTTGTAGCCTGCTGTCTGGGAGACACAGCCACGTGGCGGGGGTGGGGAGGCTTTCCTGGAGCCCTCCGAGGTTCCTGTCCAAATATGTTGGTCACTGTCCTGCACGTTCACAGCAGCAGGTGACATATAAGCAAAATGGGGAACCAATGTCTTTACTCTCAGATGTAGAAGATGACCCCTCTTCAGTCAATCAACATGGACATGGTCAACATCAATAACATACATTTACATTTAAATCAACGTTGTTTTCATGTCATTTCAATAACATAAATACAACATTGAAGTGGAATACTGATTGGATTTGCAAAAAGTTATACATTTAAGGGAAATTCATATTTCTTTTACCCAACTTTTCACCTAAATTGGTGACATGTTTTGTTGATTTTAAGTTAAATGCACATTAGTTGACCAAATGTAAATCAAAACTATACGAACTGATGTCTGTGCCCAGTGGATTCTGTGCTCTGTAAAACACTATTTAATAATTTCCTCAGTGGGCTAACATTGTTTTCAGATGCATATATGCTATGGCCCTGATTTGATACACAGACCAACACATAAGGAGATCCAAATAGTTTATTCCTGGTTTGGACTTAGGTTATTCAATACATCCTTGTACCTAAACCCTGATTTAATAAGGCTATTATCAATTAAGGAGCTTTATTAAGAATCTGTAATGACATGTAGGTTGTTGCTCAGAAGGAAACCTATTAGTTTTGACATACTGTACATTCACTTTCCACACTTTGTTATGTTACAGCCTTATTCTAAAATGTATTAAATTATTTTCCCCTTCATCAATCTACACACAATACCCCATAATGACAAAGCAAAAACAGGTTTGTAGAAACGTTTACACATTTATATAACTCCTACCCACTGAAATATCAAATTTAAATAAGTATTCAGACCCTTTACTCAGTACTCTGTTGAAGCACCGTTGGCAACGATTACAGCCTCAAGTCTTCCTGGGTATGACGCTGCAAGCTTGGCACACCTGTATTTGGGGAGTTTATCCTATTCTTCTCTACAGATCCTCTCAAGCTCCGTCAGGTTGGATGGGGAGCGTCGCTGCACAGCTATTCTCAGGTCTGTCCAGAGATGTTCGATCGGGTTCAAGTGCGGGCTCTGGCTGGGCCAATCAAAGACATTCAGAGAGTTGTCCCGAAGCCACTCCTGCGTTGTCTTGTCTGTGTGCTTAGAGTCGTTGTCCTGTTGGAAGGTGAACCTTCGCCCCAGTCTGAGGTCCTGAGCACTCTGGAGCTAGTTTTCATCAAGGATCTCTCTGTACTTTGCTTCGTTCATCTTTCCCTCAAACCTTGACGAGTCTCGCAGTCCCTGCCGCTGAAAAACATCCCCACCGCATGATGCTGCCACCACCATGCTTCACCGTAGGGATGGTGCTAGGGTTCATCCAGATGTGACACTTGGCATTCAGACCAAAGAGTTCTTGGTTTCATCAGACCAGAGAATCTTGTTTCTCATGGTCTGAGAGTCCTTTAGGTGCCTTTTGACAAACTCCAATCGGGCTGTCATGTGCCTTTTACTGAGGAGTGGCTTCCGTCTGGTCACTCTACCATAAAGGCCTGATTGGTGGAGTGCTGCAGAGATGCTTGTCCTTCTGGAAGGTTCTCCCATCTCCACAGAGGAACTCTAGAGATCTGTTAGAGTGACCATTGGCCCTTCTCCCCCGATTGCTAAGTTTGGGCGGGCAGCCAGCTCTAGGAAGAGTCTTGGTGGTTCTAAACTTCTTCCATTTAAGAATGATGGAGGCCACTGTGTTTCTGGGAGCTTCAATGCTGCAGAAATATTTTGGTACCCTTCCCCAGATCTGTGCCTCGACACAATCCTGTCTTGAAGCTCTACGGACAATTCCTTAGACCTCATGGCTTGGTTTTTGCTCTGACATGCACTGTCAACTGTGGGATCTTATATAGACAGGTGTGTGCATTTCCAAATCATGTCCAATCAATTGAATTTACCACAGGCGGACTCCAATCAAGTTGTTGAAACATCTCAAGGATGATCAGTGGAAACAGGATGCACCTGAGCTCAATTTCAGTCTCATAGCAACGGGTCTGAATACTTATTTTTAATACATTTGGAAAATGTTATAAAAACCAGTTTTAACTTTGTCGTTATGAAGTACTGTGTGTAGACTGATGAGGTAAAACATTTAACATTTAATACATTTTAGAATAAGGCTGTAACGTAACAAAATTTGGAAAAAGTCAAGGGGTCTAAATATAGGATCCATGCCAAAACCGAAATAGAATGCATGTCTCAGGAAGATACAGAGACACTTTAAAGGAAACTGACCAAGTTCAATGGGAGGCCGAGAGTCCACTCCGCAAGTTTGCAGACAGCATTCTTAGAAACGTTTCCTGCTGTTGCAATGAAACCAGTACTCTGCTCTAGAGGTTCTGTGAAAACTGAACTGGCAGTTTAGTAGGATTATTAATTTAAATTACATGGCTAGTTTGTGTAAATCGCCCAGAGGTTGTTTCACAGAACACTGACCTTATTCTTGGATATCCCCTTGCTATCAGCTGGCCTGTGGTGACAGGGCCGGTCCTGACCAATTTGGTGCCCTAGGCAACATTTTAGCTAGTGCCCCTTGCATCGCAGCCAATACCACCACAGATCATTGTGTTCATACACTCACACAGAAACTGCATAGCTTTATGTCTTTGAGATTTTCTTTATTGTAGAAATAAAAATAATCACAACATAAAAACAGTATTAAAGAAACAAGTGACATAACAGCCTTTCTCGCCTGGCCTTTATTGCAGCTCCCAAGTGACATAAAACTAATTATAAATAAGAGTATCGCACAAAAAACTAACTATATTACAGAAACAATATGCATAATGTAGCATTGTTCTACAGCCTTACTCAGCTTGCCTTTCTTGCAGCAAAGTCATCTATGATATCATCATAAGACAGCTGTTGTGAGACCACATGATTTATACTAATGATGGAAAGTCCACTGAGACGTTCTTGCACCATAGTAGATCTCAGGTAGGTTTTAATCAGTTTGAGCTTAGAGAAGCTCCTTTCAGCAGCAGCCACTGTAACAGGAAGAGTGGCAGTGATTCTCAGAGCTACCCACATATTGGGGTACATTTCTGTCAGCTTCTTCTCATGCAGGAAGGTCAAGAGTTCCATGTTTGTCATGTTTTGTTTTTTTGAGCAAATGTGGAAAGTTTGGCATTTCCACAGCAAGTTCCCTGCCATCAATATCTGGCTGTCAGTCATGGCTTAGAGCAGTGCTCAGGGTTTGACAGTGCTCTAGCAACTCTTCTTTGGACATGTTGGGGAAGTTAAGGGGCACTCCAAATGGAAAAGCATTTTAATTGACTGTTACAAGCAGGGCTAACGTTGACTAACTAGAGTAGCTAAGATTTGGTTTCTTGAGGCAGACAGTGGAAGGTTTGTGCAGCACACTTTGTGTTTCTTACAATTATGTTATAGGTTAGGTTATTCCCCCAAACCTTACTGCATACTGCATTTTGCACTACATTTGCACTCTGTATATAGATTTTCTATTTTCTATTGTGTTGACTGTACGTTTGTTTATTTCCCATGTGTAACTCTGTGTTGTTGTTTTTTGTGGCACTGCCTTGCTTTGTCTTGGCCAGGTCGCAGTTGCAAATGAGAACTTGTTCTCAACTGACCTACCTGGTTAAATAAAGGTGAAATAAAAAAATAAATAAAATAAAAAACACCTGAATAGTCTTTCAAACATTCCCTAATGAATTTAAGGTAAAAGTAACTGACATTAACTCTAGCTAGCTATTTAAATTAGCAAACTAGTATCATCCAAAGTAAACTAGCTAGTAAACTAGTTCAGTCCTTGTCCCATCGCGCTCTAGCATCTCCTGTGGTGGGCCGGGCGCATGCACGTTGACTCAGTCACCAGGTGGACGGTGGTTCCTCCGACACATTGGTGCGGCTGGCTTCCGGGTTAAGCGTTCATTGTGTCAAGAAGCAGTGCGGCTTGGTGGGTTGTGTTTCTGAGGACGCACGGCTCTCAACCTTCGCCTCTCCCGAGTCCGTACGGGAGTTGTAGCGATGGGACAAGACTAACTACCAATTGGATATGACGAAATTGGGAAGAAAATGGGGTTTTGAAGTAATCACCTATTAGTTTTATTGAGCACCGTGGCACCAACTCGCCTTCCAAACATTCTATCCCCAGTTTATTGTTCTACGTCACAATGCCTGCTTCACTATTGTTGGCAATGAGACCTGTCCACGTTGTTTGTAGTTCAAATGTAAACAACAACAAAACTTTATTCATGGAACTCCGAGGTCGTCCCATTGTTTCCTATAGGGAGATATAGCTATGTCTGTCTATTTCGCTAAATATCTCACAATGTGTATATTTAGATTTTTTCAAGTCGGGAACCATTTTCCTCTTTGTAATTATGTAAGTCTGGGCAGCGAGCTCGATTGTCATCGATCACTAGACCAGAAATAGTCAGAAGTTTTCATTTCTTCCCTACTTTCTCATTACGCAGACATAAGCACAGTTGACACCATCGAGGTGCGGATAAATTTTTTTGTGCCATTTAGGCAAAATGGAATTCGAAGCATCACTCGATTTCATTCGTTTGCTACGGGCCCTGCGCTAGTGTAATTGTCACTGTGGGTGTACTTGCATGTATGGGGGTGTGTGCATTTAAGGTATGTTTGTACAGTATGTATAAAATGCACGTGAACATGTATGTGTCTACAGTATCGGGGTTCACTGTATTTGTTTTAGTAAAGCAGTATGATTCGTTAAGCATCAGAGAGTGACACCTGATAGCGCACATTCAAACATACCACTACGTCCTCTTTGACGTACAAGGCTCTCATGTTCCCTTAAAGGCATATGACTCATATGACTCATGACTTACAGATGGACTTTCCAGAAAGTTCCTGTCCTCAGGTCCCAGTGGGTTTTATAAGGGCGGCACCATATTGGGGCTCAGTTAAACACCAACAGAACACTGTGTTAATTAGCTCAGGTAAAGATGCCTTTGGAGCACTTTCAATGAACCACCCATGTGTTATGGGTGCCTTCAATAGAGCATTATAACACTTGCTATAAGCATTCATAACAGCTTATGGTTTATTTTAGCAACCTTGTAGCCTGTAAATATACTTGGACTAAATTACACCCAGATGGTTCATATAAAAGGATACTGATGTTCGTGAAATGGCATAAAACACATGAAAACATTGTATTTGATACCATTTCACTGATTCCGCTCCAGACATTACCACGAGCCCAACCTCCTGTGTTGGAAATCTTTAATAGGCCTTATATTATTCTAGGAATGAAGAGGATTCATACATTTTTCTTTATTTATTTAACTTTTATTTAACCTTTATTCTTATTTACAGTGACGGCCTACCAAAAGGCAAAAGGCCTCCTGCGGGACAAAACACACATCACGACAAGAGAGACACCACAACATTACATGGCAGCAACACATGACAACACAGCATGGTAGCAACACAACATGACAGCACAGACCAAACTACGTAACTCCTGTCACAATTCAGTAACGCCATTGGGCCATTTGATTTTGTCATAAATATTGGTTCAAAACCTTGGAAGGCCCAAGGTGTGAATTTCTCACCAACTATTGCTATAAAATGTTGCATAGCAAACAACTTGTAGGCACCTTGGATATGGCAGGCCACAAAGGACAGATGGTCTACAAAGCACACCTTCAC
This sequence comes from Thymallus thymallus, assembly GCA_023634145.1. Taxonomy (NCBI): domain Eukaryota; kingdom Metazoa; phylum Chordata; class Actinopteri; order Salmoniformes; family Salmonidae; genus Thymallus; species Thymallus thymallus. The sequence goes on from CM042422.1 coordinate 11,376,736, forward strand.
ATAGACATGCAGTGAGGCATCAAAAGATAACCCACATGTGACTGGCTGTGCAGTCCCACTGTCTCTTAACATTGTCGTGGTTCTCAGTCTGGCCTGGGTCCATGGCTTGCTGTACTGTTTGCTCAAATCAAACTCTGGGCTGTTTGCTTATGCCTGAACCAAAATGAGAGAGGGGAGAGAGAGAGACAAGGTACGTGCTGCGAGCCATGTGTCGGGGCTGGGGTGCTGGGGGGCGTCCCCCTCGTAGTGACTCCATGGCTGGGACCTACGTTGCCGTTGCATTAGGAATGATTTAAAAGGGAAAGAGGGAAGAACCCAAGGACACCCACCTCCCCTGGTTGTCAATAAACAAAGACAGCCAGGAGTCAGGGAAAGAGAGAGAGAGAGAGAGAGAGAGAGAGAGAGAGATAGAGAGAGAGAGAGAGAGAGAATACACAACATAGTAAACAGAACAAGTGAAAGTGCATGGCGGCAGTCTTTCTAGCTGCCGCTGGGAAGACAGCCAGATAGGTCTGTCTTCTGCGAGTCAGTCCACTGGCGCGACACAAGACAGGAAACTCACATGAAAGAATGGGGAGACCAGAGAGGCAGGAGCCAGGACAGGTACAGTAGGCCTGTCGGAAGTTATTGTTTCGTACCAACACAGGGGTCTGTCCGTGGTCGAAGAGTAATCTTCCAGTCGGGTCTGGCCTGGGACAGGTTCCACTTATGTTGCGACCCCTACAGCACTCTGGTCACCTGGGATACTGCTCACGTGAATCACGTCCAATAGGAATTTTCTGGGACAGGAAGCCCCGAAGCTCGTCACCACAAGGCTCGGGAGCCCCGCCCACCCTCCGCCAAGAGTAATTTGTATTGTGTCCTGCTTGTAATAATAGTAGCATTTTATGAACTTCCTTATTCAATTACCTTAATTTGATACCCAAGGGCCATGAGGAATGGGAGGACACTGACCTTTTGGATGTAAACAATCTACTGATAAACAACAACTTGGTCTGGGACAGGTTCCACGTCACTAGTATAGACTTTTTACTTCGGCAGGAAACACAGCAGAGATACAGTATGTTTGGTATTTGACCCTGTCACTCCTCCGTAGACCTTTTCTGTAATATTAATGTGAATAAATAGTAAACTGTATGCTCCTGTACAGGGGAGTCTATTTTTAGACCCGTCCTAGGGTGGGAAATTAGCTAAGTCCACTACGGTCCTGAACTGTGCCCAAAGAGAGATGAGATCCCTATGACTGTAAGCAGTACAGGGCTGAGGGCTACAACACAGCTGTTCAAACTTATGGCGCAGAAGCCAATGACATTCTCAGAAGCCCTGATCTCATAGCGTAACATATCATAATAGAAAACACACTCCAGTATAAACGATCCAATACAACACAGCTGTTTCATCTGCTAGTCCAGTGCCAAGTGCCAATTCCCTTAGTTCCTTTAACAGGGTATACTCGAGGTGTGCAGGCAACACTATGCAACTGATCAATGGAACAAATCCAACACATGTTTACTTCAGGAGGTGTGGTTCAGCGGTTGGACACGCTTGATGCTCTCCTTAGCTATGGGGCCACAGAGCTCCCTATCTGAATAATATTTTATCTATAGAGCTATTGAGGCCCCTGTTCATTGACTGAACCCTGAGCTTTCTAATTACTTTTTGGATCTATCATCCAAACTAAGATAAGATCACCAAGTCTGATCGTATCGGGTTGGGAAGGCTTCATGCTGTAATAAAAAGTCACAGATAAGGCCATGTGATTATCTAATGTGGTGTAGTCGCTTATTCTTTGTATATAACAAAAAAAATCCCTTTCAATAGGACTGGGACAATTACCGTATAATCGTGTAGCTGACGGTTATGGAAGAAGACTGTTATGACAATAAAATAACCGTCATAATCGTCAGGTCTTGACCATAAGAGATTCTCATAAGACCATTGTAACGACGGCATTTACCTTGTAAGTAAGAATACAGTCGACATACGAACTGCTTCGTTTCCTGTGACGGGAAAACTGTGAGTTTCTTCCGCAGATAGGGATTTACAGTGCCTTCAGAAAGTATTTCCACCCTTTTCCTTTTTCCGCATTTGGTTGTTTTACAGCCTGAATTTTTAATTGATTAAATTTAGATTTGTTGTCACTGGCCTAAACACAATACCCCATAATGTCAAAGTGGAATTATTCTGTTTTTAGAAATTTGTACAAATTAATAAAAAATGAAAAGCTGAAATGTCTTGAGTCAATAAGTATTCAACCCCTTTGTTATGGCAAGCCTAAATAAGTTAAGGAGAAAACATTTGCTTAACAAGTCACATAATAAGTTGCATGGACTCTGTGTGCAATAGTAGTGTTTAACATGATTTTTGAATGACTACCTCATCTCTGTACCCCACACATACAATTATCTCTAAAGTCTCTTAGTTGAGCAGTGAATTTCAAACACAGAGACCAGGGTGGTTTTCCAAGGCACCTATTGGTAGATGGGTAAAAATTAAATAAAAAGCAGACATTGAATATCTATTTGATTGTGGTGCAATTATTAATTACACTTTGGATGGTGTATCAATACACCCAGTCATTACAAAGATACAGGCATCCTTCCTAACTCAGTTGCCGGAGAGGAAGAAACCGCACAGAGATTTCACCATGAGGCCAACGGTGACTTTAAAAACGTTGAATGGCTGTGATAGGAGAAGACTGAGGATGGATCAACAACATTGTAGTTACTCCACAATACTAACCTAATTGACAGAGTGAAGAAGGAAGCCTGTACAGAATAAAACATATTCCAAAACATACATCCTGTTTGCAACAAGGCACTAAAGTAATACTGCAATAAATGTGCCAAAGCAATTAACTTTTTATCCTGAATACAAAGTGTTATGTTTGAGGCAAATCCAATACAACACATTACTGAGAACCACTCATCATATTTTCAAGCATATTGGTGGCTGCATCGTGTTATGGGTATGCTTGTCATCGTTAAGTTTTTCAAGATAAAAAATCAACTTAATGGAGCTAAGCACAGGCAAAATCCTAGATTTGATCCCATCAGACACTGGGAGTTGCTTACTAAGAAGACAGTGAATGTTCCTGAGTGGCGGTTTTGACTTAAATCTGCTTAGAAAATCTATGGCAAGACCTGAAAATGGTTGTCTATTTTTGAAAATAATATATGGGCAAATGTTGCACATTCCAGGTGTTTTATCTTTTTTTATTTAACCTTTATTTAACTCAGCAAGTCAGTTAAGAACAAATTAATATTTACAATGACGGCCTACCCCGGCCTCCCGTAACCCAGACAACGCTGGGCCAATTGTGCGCCACCCTATGGAACTCCCGATCACCGCCAGTTGCGTTACAGCCCAGGATCAAACCAGGGTCTGTGGTGACGCCTCAATCGGGAGTAGCTCTTAGTAAAGCTCTTAGAGACTTTCTTACGTAAATTTGATATTTCTGTATTTCATTTTCAATAAATTTGTTATAATCTATAACATGTTTTCACTTTGTAATTATGGGGTATTGTGTGTAGATGAGTGAGAGAGAAATCTATCTAATCAATCTGTAGCACAACAAAATGTGGAATAAGTCAAGGGGTATAAATACATTCTGAAGGTACTGTGAATTCCATTTGAAGCTATAGACAAACAGTGAGCTTCTCCAGCAGTTGGATTTAAAGCAAATACGAAATCATAGAGGGGAAGAAATGTTGAGCCTCAGTTGATTGTTAATATAATTGTTCTCCTTTCTTTTCACAAATGGGGGTATTTTGGTGCTTGTTGAAATTCCTGGCTTTCTCTGGAAAGCACAGACTGGGATTTTATGGATATGTTCAGTTAAGCATAGTTAGATACATAACATGCAGTACGTTAAAAATGTAACTGGCAGTATTTAATACATATTATTTAACAGTCTTTGTTTAGGAATAAAACAGAAGTGTGACCCATGAGGGAGTTTCCCCACCACACCACAACCATGGTAATACTCAAACTACCTGATCCATCTGAACCACAGTAAAGTTCACTACCTGTGGGTTTGACCCAGTCTCATTTTAAACACCACATGCTTTCAGGCATGATTATTCATCATCCCAACACGTTCCTATCATCTAGTGTATTCTATCACTGTATTTGGATTGTATTCTCTTAGCTTGACATCCTCTGTACCCACCTGAAGTAATTTAGGCTCAAATGTTTGAAAGGCTGTCCAGCAATAGAAAGGTGACCCCTCCAATGGGAGTTGGGTAGAGTCTGTAGCGACCACATTGTGGTGTCTGTCTCCTCTGCTGTAAGGAAACAGTAATAGTCATTTCTATGCATTGGACACCAGCCATGCCAGCATGCCATTCACTAATCACCCCAAGGAGGATAACCATTAATATCCAATTAGCCAATAGAATTTGTCAAAATTATGTAAACTAGATCTAGCTTCTCAGTCTCGTAGACAGTGGCGATTTTAGCATGTAAATCTTGGTGGGGCAAACATTCCAGCAAAGCCACTACACAACACAACACTAAACAATACATTAATTGCACTATAACGGTGACAAACGGTGCCCACAAACTGTTAGGGCCTACATAAAGCTGTCCCAACAGCAGCAGTCCCAAAACCTTACCACTGCTACACCTGGCTATCACCTGTCTGGCAGCGAAACAGTTCATTCAGCCTCATTTACTAACTTCAAAAAAAACATAGCTGATATGGCTGACTTGCTGAAGCAAATGTGGTTTCTACTGACAATTGAGATGTACAAACTGTGACATAAGGGGACGACAAGCGCATAAGAGGCCATCCGTAATTTTGATTAAGACATAAATGAGTGAGCCAGGACGGACGTAGTCAATATAACTATATGCTCAGCATTCTGAAGAATTCAGAACACGGGCCGTTCTTACAGTGTACCCCATGTATACCAAGCCAGAACTGTAGGATAAATAAAGGGAGCATATAAACGGACAATGAAAGCTCTTACAATATTCAATGATTACACTTCTCTAAAACAGGTTCTAGGCTACATGTGCACCACCGAGTTAGAACAGTAGGCAAAATTAAGAGGTGAAAATAAATTATTAGGGTGAGGCACATTGAACGCTGTTTTGGTCTTTGCGTCAAATAACATAATTCTATTATAGAATGTTGTGTGTGCTGAATTTGCAAGCCAAGCGCCACCACTACTATCAGTAGCACTGTCAAAGCTGTACAAAAAAGTCTGCAAACAATCACACACCGGCCAAAACTGATGTGTTTACAATACCGCATTGCTGAAAATATACAAAATGATTAGGGTGAGACACATGGGTGTCAGGCTCTGGCCATAGGGAGCTCTTTGGCTCCTCTAGAAAGCCAGGGTCAGAGCCTGACAGATCTAGTAGGCCTAGATCTATGTTTTCTTTTTTGTGCTGAATCCCCAATTAGAGACAGCTGCGAGACGTTGTCTCTGATTGGGGATTCTATTTAAGTTGCCTTATCCCACACCTGTTGTGTGGGTCATTGTTAGATATCTCTACAGTGTTACGGTCAAAGTAAGTGTGGTTTCGTTTTGTTTGGATCATGTTTTGTTTGTATAGTTCGACAGTGTTGTGTACACTTCTATATCTATATAATTAAACATGTCGAACTACTTCAACTGCGCTGCGCCTTGGTCTCTGTATACACCCGATCGTGACAATGGGCTACTAACAGCTTACTACACAACACTCCCTTAGTATTACTTTCTTAGCTACAGTATACATATCTCTGGCATACTACATAATTTATGAAGCAGTGTAACAGTTTTGCTTCAGTCCCTCTCCTAGACCCAACCTGGGCTCGAACCAGGGACCCTCTGCACACATTGACAACAGTCACCCTACACAGCACTACTGAGCAGCACCATCATCCTCACACAACTGCATGAACTTGAATGTATAATGCATCCACAAGGCTCATTGCTAACAAAATACCCACATAATCTATACAGTATACATCCATATAATCACAGGGCATATACTGTAAGACTAGACACTGAAATGCTAAATGTCTGAAATTAGATGACATAAACAACAGGGTTAGCAAGCTAACAGTTGCTAGCTCTCGGTAAAAACGCTAATTAGCATAACAAAGGAGTGCGTCCACAACACATGAATTGTAAGAAATATGAACTCACATTTCTGAAGGATGCACACTGGCCTTGGCTAAAACAAAGAATGCTAACTAAAGGTAGACACAGGATATGGCTGGAAGTTATCACAGCTTGTGTACTTTCTCTATTTACTTCCTTCTCCTCAGTTAGAGATTGCCCAAAATGCTCTGCTCCACATCACCGGTGGGCAGAGTTACAGCTCTCCTATGATGACGTTTACTCTCAATACGTATTATCTATATTTTCTTTTCATATGACAAGGATTAGCCAGTAGACTTGATTCATGATGATGACTGCGAGTTAAGATTGTGAATGTAAGATGTAGACATGATCAGTCCAATCCAAGCTACTGTACATATAACGTAATTTGACGTAATTTCTGGGCCAATGATCTTGAGCCTTCTTGGAACTGCACACATATAACTCTATGGCTGGACACAAAGGGCTGAAATGTTGTATGTCCACCTTACTAAGGACTTAAAAGGCTTTTGCGCAATGTCCCCATGAGTAACAGAACTGAGCAAATCACGGCGCAATGCTCCTATTTTCCCGCCCCACCACCACAGAAAGCACTGAGCTAGGCTGAAACACCTGCATTTTGGAGCTACCTTACTCAAGAAAACAAAAAAGAGACTGTTTGTATGCAGCTTTATTAACTCAATTATATATATATATATTTATTTACATTGTTTGCAAACTGATATGTGACACGTATTAATGCCAAAATAACATGCAAAACAGGCAACCCCCCCCCCCCAAAAAAAAAGTTTTCTAAGGTCCCACAGTTGACAATGGATGTCAGAGCAAAAACCAAACCATGAGGTCTAAGGAATTGTACTTTGAGCTCCGAGACAGGATGGTGTCGAGGCACAGATCTGGGGAAGGGTACCAAAACATTTCTGCAGCATCGAAGGTCTCTAAGAACACAGTGGCCTCCATCATTCTTAAATGGAAGAAGTTTTGAACCACCAAGACTCTTCCTAGAGCTGGTCACCCGGCCAAACTGAGCAATCGGGGGGAGAAGGGCCTTGGTCAGGCAGGTGACCAAGAACCTGATGGTCACTCTGACAGAGCTCCAGAGTTCCTCTGTGGAGATGGGAGAACCTTCCAGAAGGACAACCATCTCTGCAGCACTCCACCAATCAGGACTTTGTGGTAGAGTGGCCAGATGAAAGCCACTCCTCAGTAAAAGGCACATGACAGCCCGCTTGGAGTTTGCCAAAAGGCACCTAAAGACTCTCAGACCATGAGAAACAAGATTCTCTGGTCTGATGAAACCAAGATTGAACTCTTTAGCCTGAATGCCAAGTGTCGTGAAGCACGGTGGTGGCAGCATCATGCTGTGGGGTTGTTTGTCAGCGGCAGGGACTGGGAGACTAGTCAGGGTTGAGGGAAAGATGAACGGAGTAAAGTACAGAGAGATCCTTGATGAAAACCTGCTCCTTCCAACAGGACAACAAACCTAAGCACACAGCCAAGACAACACAGGAGTGGCTTTGGGACAAGTCTCTGAATGTCCTTGAGTGGCCCAGCCAGAGCCCGGACTTGAACCCGATCAAACACCTCTGGAGAGACCTGAAAATAGCTGTGCAGCGACGTGTGCCAAGCTTGTAAGTCATACCCAATAAGACTCAAGGCTGTAATCGCTGACAAAGGTGCTTCAACACGGTAATGAGTAAAGGCTTTTGAATACTTATGTAAATAAGGTATTTTATATATATATATATATATATATATATATATATATATATATATATATATATATATAAATAAATTAGCAAAAAAAGTGTTTTTGCTTTGTCATTATGGGGTATTGTGTGTAGGTTGATGAGAAAAAAATGTATTTAATCCATTTTAGAATAAGCCTGTAATGTAACAAAATGTGGGAAATGGGAATACTTTCCAAATGCACTGTACATAGTTGTGCATTTTTTGTATTTATTTTTTATTTTACCTTTATTTTACTAGGCAAGTCATTTAAGAACAAATTCTTATTTACATTGACGGCCTAGGAACAGTGGGTTAACTGCCTTGTTCAGGGGCAGAACGACAGATTTGTACCTTGTCAGCTCAGGGATTCGATTCGGCAACCTTTCTAGTTACGGACCCAACACTCTAACCACTCGGCTGCCGTCCCGGCATTCATACATACAGGATGTTATGCATCAAAAAGCAGGCTTGTTCCTCTGTGAGACACTGACCCACGATGTCCAATGCATTTGGAGCTGGGCACAGAGAGAGGGTCGGAGTTCAGTGTTGCGACAAAGTAGTCCTCATAGATCGTCAGACGGATGCAGCGGGCCTTACACCCTGGCCTCCAACAACACTGTCTCCCCCTGCTGGTGCACAGTGGAGGTGCGGGTCGAGATCGAGGCGCCTGTTGTAGAGGGGAGCCAATACCCATTCTTGCGTTCTAAATGGTAGACATTTTGGGTATGTAAAAAATGTAATGGCTTTTTTGCTACGTGAGGCTTATTTGACCGAATATAAGTTTCGTAGTGCTTAGGTTGTTACGAGTGTACTGATATCGTAGGACACGTGACACCCCGGCAACTTTGAGAAAAACAACTTTATATCGGATTTGTGAGCATATTGTTAACACGCCTATCTGTCTTCTTATTGGCTAGAATGGTCCCACCTGATCTGCCGACTGCCTACCAGTCTTGACTATCTGATCAATATAAAGAATAATCCACGACTCTATTCAAGAACAAAATCATCATTCGAGACCCACGTGTGTTTGACAACAGCTGATAATCAGATATGGTGAGCTCATATCCCAGCCCTTAGTAAGAGAAGTGGAGCACCCCCTTGGTACTAATGGTGGAGGTAATAGGCATCCATGTTCAATCAGCAGCTGCCCACTCACTTTGTTTCCTAAGAAACAAATAAGCTAAGAAATATGATCAATCTTTGTCTGCTTGAGGACCTCTGAGAGTGGGCTACATAGATAGATAGATAGATAGATAGATAGATAGATAGATAGATAGATAGATAGATAGATAGATAGATAGATAGATAGATAGATAGATAGATAGATAGATAGCAACTACAAGGCAGGTGCAAAATGCCAGAACGAAAATACACACGATACATAGAGCGGCAGTATGAAAAAGTATAAAAATACAGTCTGGAGTGCAAAAAGCTTTGGCATTGCATAGTATGGGTGAATGGCTGAATATGTACACTATACATTGCAACAGAGTGTTAGGTGAAAAAAAATTATAAAAATATTGCAAGTTGATATAGATAAATAAGGAATATTTGCATGGTTAACTATACTATACAGCTCGATGGCAGAGAAATACTTAAATAGCTAAATGTGCGTATGATATAACTGAGGGTAATAATAGTTTACTTAATATACAGTCTGGTTAAATGAACAGGTAAGTGAATATTAGCATGGTTAAATTAACTGTACAGGTAAATGACAGGAAGAGATACTTAAATAGCTAAATGTGCGTATGATATAGTTTAGGGTAATAATACTAATTCCCTTACAATACAGTCCTTAGTGCAGGGTTTGATTACAGATAAATGCACGTATTGCACATTCAATATACTAAAAGCAATTTAAAAAAAGATACAACTGACAGGATACTAATATGCATTCCTGAGTGAATGACTATGTAAGTTCAGTCCAAGAATTACTTACAATATTGCATGTGATATGATATAACAACTGTACATGAATATGTATATACAGTCCTGAATGATTAAGTCCTGAGTGAATGAGTGATTACAGACCAGAGTTACTCATGGATGGATGCATAATTGTTAAACTAGGTCCTAACACCCCAACAGTTCCAGGTCTATGTTGCCGACGGCACGGCACCCCGGTGAGGCATTAAAAGTTGTGATTTTTCGGTGGTTTGCTATGTGTGCCGTTTTCTTAATTAGAATATACCCTAAAATCAGTGGTGTAAAGTACTTCAGTAAACATACTTTAAAGTACTACTTAATTAGTTTTTTGGGGTATCTGTACTTTACTATTGATATTTTTTTATCTTCACTACATTCCTAAATATTGTACTTTTTACTACATACATTTTCCCTGACAATGGAAAGTTACATTTTGAACAGGAAAATTGTGAAATTCACGCACTTATCAAAATAACACATGGTCATCCCTACTGCCTATGTTCTGGCGGACTCACTAAACACATGCATCTTTTGTAAATAATGGCTGTGTGTTAGTGTGCCCCTGGCTATCCAGAAATTTTAAAAACAAGAAAATGGTGCCTTTTGATACTTAAGTATATTTTAGCCATTACATATACTTTTGATCTTTAAGTATATTTAAAACCAAATACTTTTAGACTTTTACTCAAGTAGTATTTTACTGAGTGACTTTAACTTTTACTTGAGTAACTTTCTATTAAGGTTTCTATACTTTTACTCAAGTATGACAATTGGGTACTTTTACACCACTGACTAAAATATATAATTGAATACCATCATGGAGGACTCACTTCTTATAGTGGCACTCGATGGGTATGACGGTTTTAACCCCTCTGACTATCAGGTTGCCACTAAGGGTGGGGAGAGAACACATGCCAAGAGAGAACACAAGTTTGTTGGAGTAGATCAGCCATTCCCCATTCACCTGCAGGGGGCAGATAAGTATTGGCTATAGGCCTATAACATCCTATAACGTCATATATTTTGACAATTTACAGAGTGCATTGTCACTTAAATTGCCTACACACAGACAGGCACTTATTTGTCATTGACCATGAAAGACAACCAAAATAATATTGAGACAGACCAAACTTTCCCATGTAAAAGCTGCCACTATTAATGTGTTATTTTTGTTTTTTCATTGCTACACTAGGCTACTTACTCAGTACTCACTAGGCTACTTACTCAGTACTCACTAGGCTACTTACTCAGTACTCACTAGGCTACTTACTCAGTACTCACTAGGCTACTTACTCAGTACTCACTAGGCTACTTACTCAGTACTCATTAGGCTACTTACTAGGTACTCACTAGGCTACTTACTCAGTACTCACTGCCACAGTCCTGTAGTCCTGGGTTTTCCAAAAGCATCATAGCACTAAAATCATCTTTTATCCATTTAGTTATTTTAGTTATATACTGTACAGCAAAGAAGTCTCAAAGAAGTCGAAGAAACTCGACATTATTGTGGCTGCGGCAGAAACATTTTTGGGACTCAAGGATTTTACATCTGAAGACTTGCAAGGGGTACCGATGCCAGAAGATTATTTTAACAGAAAATATTTATTTAATTGTATTTATTTTTGGTAGTTCCGTTTTTTGGGGTTGTTTCCATCCCGCATAGTAGGTGGCGGGATGCACATTAAATTGTGTGATCACCAATATACCATAGTGTAAGTGTGAGAAAACAATGCCTTTCTCCTTTCAAAGAATTATATATTCACTGTATACTCATTTGCATTTGGCACCTTCATTTCTTAGCATTTTACTTGTATAAAATGTATTTACTTGCCCGTCTATATCCCAATGTTTTTCTGATTTTAAAGGACTTGGAGACACAATTTAGACAGTTTTTTTGTTTAAAAGACTGCTGACCCAACAACAAAACTTATTGGCAGAGGAGGAATCTCGAGATGACCGTTGGAATAAAAAAAATGTGTGGTCATCGTCAGTCATTATCTTCCCCACATGCGCACAAGGTAGGGAGATCACCACCAAGAACAATGTCCTTTTTAGTAAGAAAAACATCTGCGTTTTGGTACACCAGAAGTACATTAATTTCCAATGGAAAGCTGCGTTCGCGTTGCAACGTTGCGTTGCAGAGGCAGTTGCAGTGCGTTCTGTGTGGCGCATACGTTGGATTTATCGAACGTATGCGTCAAACTGTATGCATAAACGGGTTGACAGCAACGGTAGCAGAAGGTGAATGTTGAACTTTTGTTGCACACATATCTGGATGATGCTGCATACTATTTTGCGCAATAACACAGTCGGTGTGTTCAAAGCGTTAATTATTGCAATGCGTAAGTGCATACGGAATTTTACAGTTTGTGTGGTAGGCTATATTACAAAATCACACAGACCAGACTGATCATCCAGGCAGGATCACTTACAGCCAGGTGTCAATCAATCATTTACAGGTGTGCGACTGTGCGCTTGATGCAAAATAAGGGTGAGGTGTCAGGGAAGTGGGACAATCTATATTTAAAATATTGAGAATATGTCATCCATAAAATTGTGACCTATAACAAGCGCCTGCGCCCGCTTAAGAAAATGTATCCCACCAAACCCAGATAGGAACTCATTCGTCAGCTTTTGTGGATAGAGGGAACTATTTCAGCGACGAACTGAGTCGCAGTTCTGTTCAGACCTTAGTCAAAAAACTACGTTTGTTTTGATCTGTACATCGAATGATATTCAAGTTAAATGAAACAGGAAAACTGAATAACACAATTGCACTTATACCTGGATCTTGAAGGTTCAGATTGAAGAAGAAAAAGCCGTGCATTATGGAATGACAGCAGAATTGCCATGTTGACAAGGGTTCACAAGAACTGAAGACAAATGGCTAATATAGGGGAAAACGTTTCTGAGGAGATTGACTGGGGTGAAAAGACAGTGGTGGGAGAAAATCACAAAGGTACAGATTGGTCTGGGACTCTACTGAAGTATGCACATATTGGACTTCCTAGCCCAGCACCAGATGTTGCCAAATGCTCCCTAATATCTGGGGAGTGTCTCTACTTCCACTATGGGTGTGATGGTCAGGACGACAGGGGCTGGGGCTGTGGCTACCGCACCCTACAGACCATGGCCTCGTGGCTGTGCCAGAGCTGGGCCCCACCACCACCTAAGGGCAAATGCAGACCCCCACCCAGCCTCCCTGAAATCCAGCACGCCTTGGTCGCAATGGGGGACAAGCTTGCCTTGTTCGCTGGCTCTCGCGAGTGGATAGGGACGTTTGAGGCGGCCCTGGTCCTCGACTACTACTACGACGTCCCCTGTAAGGTTGTCCACGTGCGGGGTGGAATGGTAGAACTAGAGAGGGCTGCTGAGGAGCTCCACCAGCACTTCCAGAGCCAGGGGTCCCCTGTCATGATGGGAGGGGACCGGGACAACTCCTCCAAGGGGATCCTGGGTGTGTGCACTCGGCCTAGGGGTCAGGGGAGCTACTTGCTGGTGATGGACCCTCACTACTATGGGCCCCCACTGGAGAGGGCGTCGGTGCAGGGGCTGGGGTGGGTGTCGTGGAAAAAAGTAGGCTCACTGGATCATAGCTCTTTCTATAACTTGTGTCTGCCTCAGACTGTCAGGGAACGGAAGGGCGAAGGACAGACCAGGGGGAAAAGAAGAGATGTGCTGTGAACTCTTTGGCTGCGTTTACACAGGGAGCCCAATTCTGATTTTTTTCCCCCACTAATTGCAGCCAGAGAGAATTTCTGTAAGGACTTAATTGGATTTTCGTTTCATTAAATGTGTTGTAAATATCTGAGAAAATATTTTAAAAATAATATCTTTGAGTGAATCATAACACAATATCTGTTATACAAATAAAGATAATATTTTCTTAGATATTTACAACACATTTAATGAAGCGATTATCCAATTAAGTCCTTACAAGTATTCTCTCTCTCTCATATATATATATATATATATATATATATATATATATATATATATATGAAAGAGAAAGTATCTGTTATGATCCACAAATAAAGATATGTTAAAAATATTTGTCCTGTGCAGCATTATGGACTGGAAGTAGTGTATGAGTTGGACACTATTGCCCTCTTGTGGATAAATGCAGACTTCTTACAGTGTGTGGCCATTACCATAGAAACAGAATCTCTAGTTCTGTACCGATAGTTCTGTCACAAAAACTTGCGTTAAATGGCAAATGTGCCTACTCTGGTCTTGGCACGTGGGCTCTAGCCAACAGCTGGCAGATACAGTGCAGGTAGGCTGTGCGGGTTGGCTCGTCTACATGGTGAGATTATTATGGATAAGAGCGAGAATATTTTTGTCTGTCAAACAGCAGTCAAGCATCGATCATCATGTCACCAGAATAAGATTAATTAATTCATTAATCAAAAAACTTAGAACTAAGAATAGATATAGCCCTTGGTTCACCCCAGACTTGACTGCCCTTGACCAACACAAAAACATCCTGTGGTGCACTGCATTAGCATCGAATAGCCCCCGCGATATGAAACTTTTCAGGGAAACCAGGAACAAATATACACAGTCAGTTAGAAAAGCAAAGGCCAGCTTTTTCAAACAGAAATTTGCATCCTGTAGTACTAATTCCCAAAAGGTCTGGGACACTGTAAAGTCTATGGAGAATAAGAGCATCTCCTCCCAGTTGCCCACTGCATTGAGGCTAGGAAACACTGTCACCACCGATAAATTCACAATAATCGAAAATTTCACTAAGCATTTTGCTACGGCTGGCCATGCTTTCCACCTGGCTACCTCTACCCCGGCCAACAGCTCTGTACCACCCACAGCAACCTGCCCAAACCCCCCCCCCCCGCTTCTCCTTCACCCAAATCCAGACAGCTGATGTTCTGAAAGAGCTGCTAAATCTGGACCCCTACAAATCTGCTGGGCTAGACAATCTGGACCCTTTCTTCCTAAAATTATCAGCCAAAAGTGTTGCAACCCCTATTACCAGCCTGTTCAACCTCTCTTTTGTATCGTCTGAGATCCCTAGAGATTGGAAAGCTGCCACGGTCATCCCCCTCTTCAAAGGGACACTCTAGACCTACAGTGGGGAGAACAAGTATTTGATACACTGCCGATTTTGCAGGTTTTCCCACTTACAAAGCATGTAGAAGTCTGTAATTTTTATCATAGGTACTCTTCAACTGTGAGTGACGGAATCTAAAACAAAAATCCAGAATATCACATTGTATAATTTTTAAGTAATTAATTAGCATTTTATTGCATGACATAAGTATTTGATACATCAGAAAAGCAGAACTTAATATTTGGTACAGAAACCTTTGTTTGCAATTACAGAGATCATACGTTTCCTGTAGTTCTTGACCAGGTTTGCACACACTGCAGCAGGGATTTTGGCCCACTCCTCCATCCAGATCCAGGTTTCGGGGCTGTCGCTGGGTAATACAGACTTTCAGCTCCCTCCAAAGATTTTCTATTGGGTTCAGGTCTGGAGACTGGCTAGGCCACTCCAGGACCTTGAGATGCTTCTTACGGAGCCACTCCTTAGTTGCCCTGGCTGTGTGTTTCGGGTCGTTGTCATGCTGGAAGACCCAGCCACGACCCATCTTCAATGCTCTTACTGAGGGAAGGAGGTTGCTGGCCAAGATCTTGCGATACATGGCCCCATCCATCCTCCCCTCAATACGGTGCAGTCGTCCTGTCCCCTTTGCAGAAAAGCATCCCCAAAGAATGATGTTTCCACCTCCATGCTTCACGGTTGGGATGGTGTTCTTGGGGTTGTACTCATCCTTCTTCTTCCTCCAAACACAGCGAGTAGAGTTTAGACCAAAAAGCTTTATTTTTGTCTCATCAGACCACATGACCTTCTCCCATTCCTCCTGTGGATCATCCAGATGGTCATTGGCAAACTTCAGACGGGCCTGGACATGCGCTGGCTTGAGCAGGGGGACCTTGCGTGCGCTGCAGGATTTTAATCCATGACGGCGTAGTGTGTTACTAATGGTTTTCTTTGAGACTGTGGTCCCAGCTCTCTTCAGGTCATTGACCAGGTCCTGCAGTGTAGTTCTGGGCTGATCCCTCACCTTCCTCATGATCATTGATGCCCCACGAGGTGAGATCTTGCATGGTGACCCAGACCGAGCGAGATTGACCGTCATCTTGAACTTCTTCCATTTTCTAATAATTGCGCCAACAGTTGTTGCCTTCTCACCAAGCTGCTTGCCAATTGTCCTGTAGCCCATCCCAGTTTTGTGCAGGTCTACAATTTTATCCCTGATGTCCTTACACAGCTCTCTGGTCTTGGCCATTGTGGAGAGGTTGGAGTCTGTTTGATTGAGTGTGTGGACAGGTGTCTTTTATACAGGTAATGAGTTCAAACAGGTGCAGTTAATACAGGTAATGAGTGGAGAACAGGAGGGCTTCTTAAAGAAAAACTAACAGGTCAGTGAGAGCCGGAATTCTTACTGGTTGGTAGGTGATCAAATACTTATGTCATATAAAAAAATCATACAATGTGATTTTCTGGATTTTTGTTTTACATTCCGTCTCTCACAGTTGAAGTGTACCTATGATAAAAATTACAGACCTCTACATGCTTTGTAAGTAGGAAAACCTGCAAAATCGGCAGTGTATCAAATACTTGTTCTCCCCACTGTACGTATAAATGCATGCGATGATATGACTAATAGATTAGCAATGCTTTTTATTCAGAGCAATATTCAGTTGCTGCGTGGAAGGGGTGTCATGCGACGTCTGGGTGGTAAACACCTACCACTCCTCTCATGTGGGTTTCAACAGGAAATATGTGAACCAGCAACTGTTCACAGGTTTTACCAATAATAATAATGAGTAGAAATAAAAACTTTGCTACTAGTTTCACTGAACTTCCTGGACGTAATGTTGTTTTTCTGTACCTCCACAAACTTATTTTATGGAAACCCATCATACTAATTTCAATGAATCCATAAGAAGTTTGTGAAGGAAATTCCTCATGGCACGGCTAGGTCTCCATTTTGTTTCAGAGCCTTCCTGAAGTCTCATTTCCAATCTACCACTGCACAAATCCTTATTCTGCTCACACCTCTGTCTTTACATGAGAGGATGAGCAGATAAGACTAGCCACAGGAAGCATAATATGGAGATATCACATTTAGTCAAATCAAATCAAATTGTAGCCATTTGATTACCTGTTCAGGAGTCTTATGGCTTGGGGTAGAAGCTTTTGAGAAGCCTTTTGGACCTAGACTTGGCGCTCTGGTACTTCCTCTAACACCGCCTGGTATAGAGATCCTAGATGGTAGGAAGCTTGGCCCCAGTGATGTACTGGGCTGTACGCACTACCCTCTCAGGAGGCCGAGCAGTTGCCATTCCAGACAGTGATACAACCAGTCAGGATGCTCTCGATGGTGGTTGAAATTCACTGCTCGACTAAGAGACCTTACAGATAATTGTATGTGTGGGGTACAGAGATGAGGTAGTCATTAAAAAATCATGTTAAACACTATTATTGCACACAGAGTGAGTCCCCCCACCTGAACACCCCCCCCCCATAAAAAAAATAAAAAAACTTTACTAACACTTGTCTTTCATCTAAAGTAACACCTGACTGATTTCCCTGCTAGTACTGACTTTCCTCACAGCTGCTTCATTAAAGAAATGTACTTATTGTGATGGAGATGTGGTTTTCCCACTGGATATCCTAAGTTGAATGGACTACTTTATAAGTCGCTCTGGATAAGAGCGTCTACTAAATGACTAAAATGTCATTATGCTGGTTTAAGCTCCTAAATGTATTTATGCTTAAAATAACAATAACAAAGGGGTTAAATACTTATTGACTCAAGATATTTCAGCTTTTCATTTCTTATTAATTTGTAAAAAAAAAAAAAAAAAATCCTGTAAGATCTGCAAACGATACTATACATCCGCAACACCAACAAGAAGACACAGCCCATAATCACCAAGATCCCAACCCACACGAATGCAACACTCCTCTCCGTTCCCAATCACCAGAATTCTAAACAGCGGTTTACCATTTCCCCATCAGTATATATCCCAGCTTCATTCTCCCTTCTGTGTGAGGTATTGTTTGTATGTGCAACCCTACTAAGCCCTTCGTTACTTATTGATTGTGATTCCAGTTTTGACCTTTTTCTTGCCTTGAGTTTTCGAGTCCGTCTAATCCCTAGTCTGTACCTTAGCCTGAATCTGCCCGTGTACCAACCTGTTCTAGTTTTTGGATTACCCCGTTAGCCTGCTCCTTTTGTACTGTTGCTGTTTTTCTTTGGACTACCTGTTAACGACCTCTGCCTGTACATCTGACAACTCCTTTTGCCTGATCCTGGAATATATTAAAAAACTACATTTGCAAGCTCTGCAAGTGGGACCTACCATCTGCCTCCGGGTTGTATTCTTACAATTCCACTTTGACATGATTGGGTATTGTGTGTAGGCCAGTGACACAAAACTGCAATTTAATACATTTTAAATTCAAACAAAATGTGGAAAAAGTCAGAATACTTTCTGAAGGCACTTATTGAATAAAGTTTATCCATTCCAACAAATGACATACAACGGATGTACTATATACATATAAATGCATGCGATGATATGACTAATAGATTAGCAATGCTTTTTTTTCAGAGCAATATTCAGTTGCTGCGTGGAAGGGGTGTCATGCGACGTCTGGGTGGTAAACACCTCCCACTCCCCTCATGTGGGTTTCAACAGGAAATATGTGAAGCAGCAACTGTTCAGACAGGTTTTACCAATAATAATAATGAGTAGAAATAAAAACGTTGCTACTAGTTTCACTGAACTTCCTGGACGTAATGTTGTTTTTCTGTACCTCCACAAACTTCTTTTATGGAAACCCATCATACTAATTTCAATGAATCCATAAGAAGTTTGTGAAGGAAATTCCTCATGGCACGGCTAGGTCTCCATTTTGTTTCAGAGCCTTCCTGAAGTCTCATTTCCAATCTACCACTGCACAAATCCTTATTCTGCTCACACCTCTGTCTTTACATGAGAGGATGAGCAGATAAGACTAGCCACAGGCAGCATACTATGGAGATATCACATTTAGTCAAATCAAATCAAATTGATATAGATAAATAAGGAATATTTGCATGGTTAACTATACTATACAGCTCGATGGCAGAGAAATACTTAAATAGCTAAATGTGCGTATGATATAACTGAGGGTAATAATAGTTTACTTAATATACAGTCTGGTTAAATGAACAGGTAAGTGAATATTAGCATGGTTAAATTAACTGTACAGGTAAATGACAGGAAGAGATACTTAAATAGCTAAATGTGCGTATGATATAGTTTAGGGTAATAATACTAATTCCCTTACAATACAGTCCTTAGTGCAGGGTTTGATTACAGATAAATGCACGTATTGCACATTCAATATACTAAAAGCAATTTAAAAAAAGATACAACTGACAGGATACTAATATGCATTCCTGAGTGAATGACTATGTAAGTTCAGTCCAAGAATTACTTACAATATTGCATGTGATATGATATAACAACTGTACATGAATATGTATATACAGTCCTGAATGATTAAGTCCTGAGTGAATGAGTGATTACAGACCAGAGTTACTCATGGATGGATGCATAATTGTTAAACTAGGTCCTAACACCCCAACAGTTCCAGGTCTATGTTGCCGACGGCACGGCACCCCGGTGAGGCATTAAAAGTTGTGATTTTTCTGTGGTTTGCTATGTGTGCCGTTTTCTTAATTAGAATGTACCCTAAAATCAGTGGTGTAAAGTACTTCAGTAAACATACTTTAAAGTACTACTTAATTAGTTTTTTGGGGTATCTGTACTTTACTATTGATATTTTTTTATCTTCACTACATTCCTAAATATTGTACTTTTTACTACATACATTTTCCCTGACAATGGAAAGTTACATTTTGAACAGGAAAATTGTGAAATTCACGCACTTATCAAAATAACACATGGTCATCCCTACTGCCTATGTTCTGGCGGACTCACTAAACACATGCATCTTTTGTAAATAATGGCTGTGTGTTAGTGTGCCCCTGGCTATCCAGAAATTTTAAAAACAAGAAAATGGTGCCTTTTGATACTTAAGTATATTTTAGCCATTACATATACTTTTGATCTTTAAGTATATTTAAAACCAAATACTTTTAGACTTTTACTCAAGTAGTATTTTACTGAGTGACTTTAACTTTTACTTGAGTAACTTTCTATTAAGGTTTCTATACTTTTACTCAAGTATGACAATTGGGTACTTTTACACCACTGACTAAAATATATAATTGAATACCATCATGGAGGACTCACTTCTTATAGTGGCACTCGATGGGTATGACGGTTTTAACCCCTCTGACTATCAGGTTGCCACTAAGGGTGGGGAGAGAACACATGCCAAGAGAGAACACAAGTTTGTTGGAGTAGATCAGCCATTCCCCATTCACCTGCAGGGGGCAGATAAGTATTGGCTATAGGCCTATAACATCCTATAACGTCATATATTTTGACAATTTACAGAGTGCATTGTCACTTAAATTGCCTACACACAGACAGGCACTTATTTGTCATTGACCATGAAAGACAACCAAAATAATATTGAGACAGACCAAACTTTCCCATGTAAAAGCTGCCACTATTAATGTGTTATTTTTGTTTTTTCATTGCTACACTAGGCTACTTACTCAGTACTCACTATGTAAATGCTGCCATTTATATTGTTGATATAATTGAGATATAATATGTTTATTTTTTCTATAATCACTTTCATAATTTAGAATTTAAGTTGTTTGTTATTTATACATTATTTATTTTATTATTATTTGGAGTACCTTTATTTTGAAGGATTGGTTCAAGTTTATGCGCAAATGCGAACTTTACATCCTATTCATAGTTCATGCAAGCAAGCGGCGAGCACAGACATGTATGCTCAGATAAAGAGTTATTTTTGTCACAAAGGACTTGAATGTTTGTAAGGAGATTCGAAGACTATTTCCCTTTCTCGCAGCATGCAGCCAACGAGGTATTTTGTTTTATTTGTCTGTATTTTGTGTCAGTAAAATGCCATTACATCTGTTGCACGTGCTTTTGCGCAGGCTTTCCCTTTGTGTCAAGCTTATGTCATTTCTGTATTTTGTTGTTTCTACTGTTTAGTTTTCACGGTGGATTTGGAGAAAAGTCTTCAATTAAACCAGTAGCAAGAGAACCACGTGTTTGCGTATGCTTTGGAGGGAAATACAGTGAAAACTCGCCGCTTGTTCAACGACACGAGTGGGTGAAGCAGCAAGTTCGTAGATCCAGCCGGCTGATCACGAAGTATCCGCATGCACCGCATGGAGCGTCAGCGAAGGATTAACAGATGAGATGAAAAAAACGCACCACACATACATAACGAAGTCAGAAGACGCACACAGTTATTAAGTTCAAGGTCTGAGTCATAAAAACAAAGAGTGGCTTAAGAAGAAGATTTGGCAAAGCTTGCTTAAAGATTTTCATTGTAAATGAAAGCAATGTTACCGTAGTGAGTATGTAGTACATGTTTTGACTTATTTTCTCAAGTAATTTAATTGAAGCTTGCTATTTAAAGACACATTTAAAGGTTCATTGAGCTTTTTATATTTTAAATTTAAAGCGTTTTCGTTAATTATAAGGGAAGGTTATTTTCCATTTGATATCAAAGTTTTCTAAGTGCTTTGAAGTGTAATATTCAAGCTGATAAGCTGTTTTTTGCACATTTTTATTTCCTGTGCAATATTATTACTGAAAAGCATCACATTTGCTTGAAGTTTTAGAGTATTTACATTCAATTGGCATTATATTTGAGCAAGTATTGAAGGTTGATTTAGATGTTTTGTTACCTGTGCATATTTTCTACTTACAAAATTGGGTCAATTTAAAGTGATTCAAAATGTCAGAGCCAACTGAGCCCACAATTCAGGTTAGGGACAGTGATAGGGATAGTGCAAATTCCCAAGACCAACCTGAAGAAGGTCAAGTGGGTGGTGCTGAAGCACACCAAGAAGATGCACAGCAGTCAAGACGAAGTAAAAGAACCATAACTCTAACAGAGAAGGGTAGAGAAATGCAAGTTGCAAAAGTTAAATCACTTCAACAAAGGTTTAACTACATTTATGACAAATGGAGAACACACGTTAAATCTTCTAAGCGGGCATTATCACATTCACAATCAACAGAAGCTTTGTCTGATGACCTGCTTAATGATCTCATTGGCGATGTTCTAGGTCTTTCTGCAGATGTCCAGCACGTTTATGATGAACTACGCAAAATCACTACTCCAGATCAAGACACGCGTCGAAGAGTGGATCTGTGTGTAGAGATTTCAAATTTTGTTGTATCCAAAGCCTCAAGTCGACTGGATAGAAGGATTCCAGAAGAAGAACAAGACTGGCCGGAAGCAGGCTCTCTCTTCAATTCAAGTACCTGCAAATCAGGTTCTGTCACTTCCATCTTGAAAGGTGCCTCAGAGCATTCAAGTAGATCTTCTATAAAGCGACAAGAAGCTGCTGCTGATGCTGCTGCAAGCCAAGCTGTTCTGAAAGTGTTACAAGAACAAAATAAAGAACAATTGGAAATTCAGCTCTTAGAAGCACAAGTTAAAAAGAAGATAGCTGATCAAGAGGCAGCGGTCGTAAAGCGTCGTTTAGAGCAAGAATCAGAAGAGGTGAAACGAAGAATACAAAAAGAGGAAGAGGAAGCCAAAATTAAAGCTCGACTTGAAGAAGAACATGCAGCTCTACAAAAGACTCTTGAGGAGAAACGGAGAAAGATACAACATTTGGAAGCAGTGAAAGGTCTAAATGCAGCACGAGCAAGAATGCAGGTGTATGACAAAGAGACGGCCATAGAAGAAGATCAGAAAGACTTCCTGAAAATGTCTCCTGTTTCACAAGCGGTGACCACCTCCTCAAATGAAAGTACAGCAGAGCTTGTGAAGGTGCTGGTAGGTGCTTTAAGTGCAAACAGAATTCCAGTTCCTGAACCATCAGTATTCAGTGGGGATCCATTGAGATATAATGACTGGAAACTCTCCTTTGAAACACTGATTGACCAGAAGAACATCCAAGACAAGGAGAAGATATACTACCTCCGTAGGTATGTAAGTGGACAAGCTAAGAAAGCACTTGATGGATATTTCCTACTCGGAACTGAATCTGCCTATGCTGCTGCATGGGAGATTTTAGAAGAGCGATATGGAAACCCATTTACGATTGCAAAATCGTACAGAGACAAGCTCCAGTCATGGCCAAATATGGGATCTAGAGACAGCTTTGAGCTTCGAGAGTTTGTTGATTTTCTCCGTAGTTGTGAGGCTGCCATGGTCCATATCAAGGCATTGGAAATCTTGAATGACTGTAATGAAAACAGGAAGATACTTTCAAAGCTACCGGATTGGCTAGCAGTGAGCTGGAACCGAAAGGTTATCGAAATAGAAGAGGAGAGTAAACAATTTCCCACTTTCAGTCAATTTGTTAAGTTTCTGACAAGAGGTGAAAATTGCATGTAACCCTGTCACGTCATTACAAGCACTTAAACTAGGTGAGGTTGAAAAGCACAACTTTCCAAAACGTCAAAGCGTTGGAGCAAAAACTCTGACCACATGTTCCAATGAAAAGTCTGTCATAACATGCATTTTCTGCCAGAAGACTGGGCATACTTTGCACAAATGCAGGAAGCTCATGGAAAAAGCAGTTTCAGACAGAATTAAGTTTGTTCAAGCTGAAAAGCTATGCTTTGGTTGTCTCAAGGCTGGTCACTTCTCAAAGAACTGCAACAGTAGGAGTGTTTGCGACATGTGCCATAAGAGACATCCAACCTGTCTGCACGACGAGCGAACCAAAGAAAACCAAAAACTACCACAAGAAAAGCCAAGAACAAGTCAAGAAAAGTACCAAGAAAGACCTTCATCAAAACAACATAAAGAAACGACAACAGCTGTTACTTCAAATAGAGTAATACTTGACGAAGCTAACGCTCAAACCGCAGCGATAATTCCTGTCTGGATTTCATCCATAACTCAACCAACACAAGAAGTTCTTGTATATGCTCTGTTGGATTCTCAAAGCGACACAACATTCATTTTAAATGAAGTAGCTGAAGCATTGGAAGCAAGCAAAGAACAAGTTAAGCTGAAGCTCTCTACTATGACATCAAGAACCACAGTGGTAAGCTCTCAAAGAATAAAGAACCTACAAGTCCGAGGCTTTTATTCTGGTAAAAGGATCTCTTTACCACCAGTCTACACTCGAGAGTTCATTCCAGCCAACAGAACTCACATACCAACAAATGAAACCGCAAAAGCTTGGTCCCATCTAGAGCATCTCCAAGAAGAGATAGCCAGTCTGCAGGATTGCGAAGTAGGTCTGCTCATTGGGTACAACTGCTCACAAGCCCTACTTCCAAGAGAAGTAGTTTCTGGCCAAGAACATCAGCCTTATGCACAGCGTACGGACCTTGGATGGAGCATTGTTGGTAACTGGAATCCCTATGTAGACTATGGCGACGCTATCGGAATCAGTCATCGCATAGCAGTAAGGCAAGTGATACCAGATATGGAATCTTCTGTCAATCTCAAAACTGAATTACACTATGTGAGTCGAATAAAAGTCAAAGAAATTACTCCTTCAGAGATAATAAAGGTTCTTGAATCAGACTTTTCAGAAAAAACTGGAGAAGATGATCCTGTGTCCCAAGATGATCTCAAGTTTTTGTCAATTTTGAGAGAAAACATCACGCAAAAGAACAATGGTCACTTCGAAATGCCATTACCATTCAAAAGGGAAAAACCAAAACTTCCTAATAACAAGACTTGTGCAATACATCGTCTGAAATGTCTTGAAAAGAGATTAAAGAAAGATCAGAGTTACTATGAAGACTATGTCAAATTCATGGATGACGTCATTTCACGTGGCGATGCAGAGAAGGTCCCTGAGAAAGAAATTGACAACAGTCTAGTTTGGTATATTCCACATCATGGAGTTTATCATCCACAGAAACCAGGGAAAATACGTGTAGTATTTGACTGTTCTGCCAAGTTTCAGGACACATCCCTCAATGACCATCTGCTTACTGGTCCTGACCTGACCAATACATTGGTAGGTGTCCTATGCCGCTTTCGAAAAGGTTCCATCGCAGTCATGTGTGACATTGAAAGAATGTTCCACCAGTTTCACGTGAAAAAAGAGGATCAAGATTACCTGCGATTTCTGTGGTGGGAGAATGGAAACCTGGAAATCACACCATCAATCTACAGAATGAAGGTCCACTTGTTTGGAGCTGCCTCATCTCCTGGTTGTTCCAATTTTGGCCTGAAACATCTGGCAACACAAGGGCATGGTCAATACAGTGAGGACACCATACGCTTCATTCAAAGAAATGTCTATGTAGACGATGGTCTGACAAGTGTTCAAACTGAGATAGAAGCTATCCAGCTTATCAAAGAATCAAGAGAACTTTGTTCCACTGGCAAGTTAAGACTCCACAAGTTTGTTTCTAACAGTGAAAGTGTGATGGCAACCATCCCAGAAGAAGAACGCGGCACAGTCAAAGATCTGAATATGGCTTTGAGTTTACCTCAAATGGAGAGAGCTCTTGGAGTGGAGTGGTGCATTACATCTGATTCATTCAAATTCAGAGTACAAGTAAAACCCAATCCACTAACAAGAAGAGGTGTGCTTTCTACCGTAGCCTCTATGTATGATCCTCTGGGGTTCATGGCACCGTTTGTTCTTTTGGGGAAACAAATACTCCAGCAAATGTGCAGAGAGAAGGTCGGCTGGGATGAGGAAGTTCCAGAGAACTTAAGACCTCGGTGGGAGTCCTGGATTAGAGACTTACCAAGTTTAGCTGAAATGGAAATCAAGAGAGGTTTCTTACCTTCAAGTTTCGGCAAGGCCAAAATGTATGAGCTCCACCATTTTTCGGACGCAAGTGTCTCTGGATATGGTGAATGTACTTACCTGCGAGCAATTAATGACTTCGACAACGTTCATTGCGGTTTGGTAATGGGAAAGTCAAGAGTTTCACCAACTAAAGTAACAACCATCCCGAGACTGGAACTCTCAGCAGCGGTTGTTGCAGTTCAAACCAGCAACATGCTTCGAAATGAGTTAGAAATCCAAGATCTAAAGGAGTTCTTTTGGACGGATTCTACAGTTGTTCTCAGCTACATAAACAATGATGCCAGACGGTTTCACGTGTTCGTAGCCAATCGTATACAGAGAATCAAGTCTAGTACAAAGCCTGAACAATGGGCTTATGTTGCCTCTGAGGACAATCCAGCAGATCACGCATCTCGAGGTTTGACAGCAGAGCAACTTAAGACCTCAAATTGGTTCACAGGACCAAAGTTTCTTTGGAAAAAGGAACTACCTGACAGAGAATGCAAGGTGGGAGAAATTGAGGCAGGTGATCCTGAACTTCACAAGGCTCTTGTGTGTAACACTAAGGCAAAAGAGAGCAGATCATTACTGGATCGCCTACAGAAATTCTCTGATTGGTCAAGAGGAGTTAGGGCAGTTGCTAGACTGAAACGAAAAATCAAAGAATTCAAAGGCGTGAAGCAAAGAACCAATGAAAGTACAAGCCTAGAAGAAAGGAAAGAATCAGAACTTGTAATCATCAAGCTTGTTCAAAAGGAAGCATTCTCAGATGAGATAAAGAGTTTGAAGCTAAAGAAAGAAATTTCCAAGACCAAAGACAGTAAGCTGTACAAGTTAGATCCATTCTTAGATGAAGACGGTATCCTAAGGGTCGGAGGACGCCTAAGTCAAGCCACATTACACCCACACGTTAAGCATCCCGCAATACTCCCAAAGAACAGCCACATGTCAGCTTTACTTATTAAGCACTTTCACGAAAAGGTACATAATCAAGGCCGTGGAATGACATTAAACGAACTGAGAGCTAATGGATGGTGGATCCTGGGGTGCAGCAGTGTAGTCTCATCACACATCTTCAAATGTGTCAAATGCAGAAAGTATAGAAGACCTGCAGAAGAACAGAAAATGGGCGACTTACCGCAAGATAGAATGGAATCATCTCCACCATTCACTTACGCCGGTATTGACTGCTTTGGTCCAATACATGTCAAAGAAGGAAGGAAGGAACTCAAGAGATATGGTCTTTTACTCACTTGTCTATGTTCCAGGGCAATACACATAGAGATGATTGATGACATGACAACTGACTCATTTATCAACGCTTTAAGAGCATTCATTGCCATAAGAGGAAATGTTCGTCTACTGAGATGTGATCAAGGAACCAATTTTGTTGGAGCAAGGAGAGAGTTTGCAGAACTCATGAAAGGAATGGATCAAGAAAGAGTGAAGGCTCTAGGATGTGAATTTCTTATGAACCCTCCAGCAGCAAGTCATATGGGTGGTGTCTGGGAGAGACAAATAAGAACCATAAGAAGTGTTCTTACCGCTATTCTTGACAAGTCAGCACAAAGGCTTGACAGTACCTCTTTAAGGACATTCCTGTACGAGGTTATGGCCATTGTTAACAGCAGACCACTCACCACTGAACATTTGAATGACCCATCCGGACCTGAATCTTTAACTCCGAACCATATCCTTACAATGAAGTCCACAATCATTCTGCCCCCACCTGGACAATTTACAAGAGAAGATCTTTATCTTCGAAAGAGGTGGCGCAGAGTACAGTATTTGGCTAATGAATTCTGGACTCGATGGAAGAAAGAATATCTTTTGAACTTACAGCCAAGACAAAAGTGGCACAAGAACAGAAGGAATGTAAAGATCAATGACATTGTCCTCTTACAAGATGATCTGACATCTCGGAACAAATGGAAGCTGGCCAAAATCACAGAAGTCTACCCAGGGTCAGATGGTAGGGTGAGAAAATTAAGATTGTTAGTTAGTGACACCACATTTGACAAAAAAGGGAAACCCACAACTAAAACTGTGTTCCTTGAAAGGCCTGTACAGAAGGTTGTTACTTTGCTTGAGTCAGATTAAGGGGTATAATGTTTTCTTGAAGTTATAGTCTAGCAACACACATTGTGTTTAGAGAAATCCCACATTAAAGTTTGTGTGATTTGGTGGGAGTGTAAATGCTGCCATTTATATTGTTGATATAATTGAGATATAATATGTTTATTTTTTCTATAATCACTTTCATAATTTAGAATTTAAGTTGTTTGTTATTTATACATTATTTATTTTATTATTATTTGGAGTACCTTTATTTTGAAGGATTGGTTCAAGTTTATGCGCAAATGCGAACTTTACATCCTATTCATAGTTCATGCAAGCAAGCGGCGAGCACAGACATGTATGCTCAGATAAAGAGTTATTTTTGTCACAAAGGACTTGAATGTTTGTAAGGAGATTCGAAGACTATTTCCCTTTCTCGCAGCATGCAGCCAACGAGGTATTTTGTTTTATTTGTCTGTATTTTGTGTCAGTAAAATGCCATTACATCTGTTGCACGTGCTTTTGCGCAGGCTTTCCCTTTGTGTCAAGCTTATGTCATTTCTGTATTTTGTTGTTTCTACTGTTTAGTTTTCACGGTGGATTTGGAGAAAAGTCTTCAATTAAACCAGTAGCAAGAGAACCACGTGTTTGCGTATGCTTTGGAGGGAAATACACACTAGGCTACTTACTCAGTACTCACTAGGCTACTTACTCAGTACTCACTAGGCTACTTACTCAGTACTCACTAGGCTACTTACTCAGTACTCATTAGGCTACTTACTAGGTACTCACTAGGCTACTTACTCAGTACTCACTGCCACAGTCCTGTAGTCCTGGGTTTTCCAAAAGCATCATAGCACTAAAATCATCTTTTATCCATTTAGTTATTTTAGTTATATACTGTACAGCAAAGAAGTCTCAAAGAAGTCGAAGAAACTCGACATTATTGTGGCTGCGGCAGAAACATTTTTGGGACTCAAGGATTTTACATCTGAAGACTTGCAAGGGGTACCGATGCCAGAAGATTATTTTAACAGAAAATATTTATTTAATTGTATTTATTTTTGGTAGTTCCGTTTTTTGGGGTTGTTTCCATCCCGCATAGTAGGTGGCGGGATGCACATTAAATTGTGTGATCACCAATATACCATAGTGTAAGTGTGAGAAAACAATGCCTTTCTCCTTTCAAAGAATTATATATTCACTGTATACTCATTTGCATTTGGCACCTTCATTTCTTAGCATTTTACTTGTATAAAATGTATTTACTTGCCCGTCTATATCCCAATGTTTTTCTGATTTTAAAGGACTTGGAGACACAATTTAGACAGTTTTTTTGTTTAAAAGACTGCTGACCCAACAACAAAACTTATTGGCAGAGGAGGAATCTCGAGATGACCGTTGGAATAAAAAAAATGTGTGGTCATCGTCAGTCATTATCTTCCCCACATGCGCACAAGGTAGGGAGATCACCACCAAGAACAATGTCCTTTTTAGTAAGAAAAACATCTGCGTTTTGGTACACCAGAAGTACATTAATTTCCAATGGAAAGCTGCGTTCGCGTTGCAGCGTTGCGTTGCAGAGGCAGTTGCAGTGCGTTCTGTGTGGCGCATACGTTGGATTTATCGAACGTATGCGTCAAACTGTATGCATAAACGGGTTGACAGCAACGGTAGCAGAAGGTGAATGTTGAACTTTTGTTGCACACATATCTGGATGATGCTGCATACTATTTTGCGCAATAACACAGTCGGTGTGTTCAAAGCGTTAATTATTGCAATGCGTAAGTGCATACGGAATTTTACAGTTTGTGTGGTAGGCTATATTACAAAATCACACAGACCAGACTGATCATCCAGGCAGGATCACTTACAGCCAGGTGTCAATCAATCATTTACAGGTGTGCGACTGTGCGCTTGATGCAAAATAAGGGTGAGGTGTCAGGGAAGTGGGACAATCTATATTTAAAATATTGAGAATATGTCATCCATAAAATTGTGACCTATAACAAGCGCCTGCGCCCGCTTAAGAAAATGTATCCCACCAAACCCAGATAGGAACTCATTCGTCAGCTTTTGTGGATAGAGGGAACTATTTCAGCGACGAACTGAGTCGCAGTTCTGTTCGGACCTTAGTCAAAAAACTACGTTTGTTTTGATCTGTACATCGAATGATATTCAAGTTAAATGAAACAGGAAAACTGAATAACACAATTGCACTTATACCTGGATCTTGAAGGTTCAGATTGAAGAAGAAAAAGCCGTGCATTATGGAATGACAGCAGAATTGCCATATTGACAAGGGTTCACAAGAACTGAAGACAAATGGCTAATATAGGGGAAAACGTTTCTGAGGAGATTGACTGGGGTGAAAAGACAGTGGTGGGAGAAAATCACAAAGGTACAGATTGGTCTGGGACTCTACTGAAGTATGCACATATTGGACTTCCTAGCCCAGCACCAGATGTTGCCAAATGCTCCCTAATATCTGGGGAGTGTCTCTACTTCCACTATGGGTGTGATGGTCAGGACGACAGGGGCTGGGGCTGTGGCTACCGCACCCTACAGACCATGGCCTCGTGGCTGTGCCAGAGCTGGGCCCCACCACCACCTAAGGGCAAATGCAGACCCCCACCCAGCCTCCCTGAAATCCAGCACGCCTTGGTCGCAATGGGGGACAAGCTTGCCTTGTTCGCTGGCTCTCGCGAGTGGATAGGGACGTTTGAGGCGGCCCTGGTCCTCGACTACTACTACGACGTCCCCTGTAAGGTTGTCCACGTGCGGGGTGGAATGGTAGAACTAGAGAGGGCTGCTGAGGAGCTCCACCAGCACTTCCAGAGCCAGGGGTCCCCTGTCATGATGGGAGGGGACCGGGACAACTCCTCCAAGGGGATCCTGGGTGTGTGCACTCGGCCTAGGGGTCAGGGGAGCTACTTGCTGGTGATGGACCCTCACTACTATGGGCCCCCACTGGAGAGGGCGTCGGTGCAGGGGCTGGGGTGGGTGTCGTGGAAAAAAGTAGGCTCACTGGATCATAGCTCTTTCTATAACTTGTGTCTGCCTCAGACTGTCAGGGAACGGAAGGGCGAAGGACAGACCAGGGGGAAAAGAAGAGATGTGCTGTGAACTCTTTGGCTGCGTTTACACAGGGAGCCCAATTCTGATTTTTTTCCCCCACTAATTGCAGCCAGAGAGAATTTCTGTAAGGACTTAATTGGATTTTCGTTTCATTAAATGTGTTGTAAATATCTGAGAAAATATTTTAAAAATAATATCTTTGAGTGAATCATAACACAATATCTGTTATACAAATAAAGATAATATTTTCTTAGATATTTACAACACATTTAATGAAGCGATTATCCAATTAAGTCCTTACAAGTATTCTCTCTCTCTCATATATATATATATATATATATATATATATGAAAGAGAAAGTATCTGTTATGATCCACAAATAAAGATATGTTAAAAATATTTGTCCTGTGCAGCATTATGGACTGGAAGTAGTGTATGAGTTGGACACTATTGCCCTCTTGTGGATAAATGCAGACTTCTTACAGTGTGTGGCCATTACCATAGAAACAGAATCTCTAGTTCTGTACCGATAGTTCTGTCACAAAAACTTGCGTTAAATGGCAAATGTGCCTACTCTGGTCTTGGCACGTGGGCTCTAGCCAACAGCTGGCAGATACAGTGCAGGTAGGCTGTGCGGGTTGGCTCGTCTACATGGTGAGATTATTATGGATAAGAGCGAGAATATTTTTGTCTGTCAAACAGCAGTCAAGCATCGATCATCATGTCACCAGAATAAGATTAATTAATTCATTAATCAAAAAACTTAGAACTAAGAATAGATATAGCCCTTGGTTCACCCCAGACTTGACTGCCCTTGACCAACACAAAAACATCCTGTGGTGCACTGCATTAGCATCGAATAGCCCCCGCGATATGAAACTTTTCAGGGAAACCAGGAACAAATATACACAGTCAGTTAGAAAAGCAAAGGCCAGCTTTTTCAAACAGAAATTTGCATCCTGTAGTACTAATTCCCAAAAGGTCTGGGACACTGTAAAGTCTATGGAGAATAAGAGCATCTCCTCCCAGTTGCCCACTGCATTGAGGCTAGGAAACACTGTCACCACCGATAAATTCACAATAATCGAAAATTTCACTAAGCATTTTGCTACGGCTGGCCATGCTTTCCACCTGGCTACCTCTACCCCGGCCAACAGCTCTGTACCACCCACAGCAACCTGCCCAAACCCCCCCCCCCCGCTTCTCCTTCACCCAAATCCAGACAGCTGATGTTCTGAAAGAGCTGCTAAATCTGGACCCCTACAAATCTGCTGGGCTAGACAATCTGGACCCTTTCTTCCTAAAATTATCAGCCAAAAGTGTTGCAACCCCTATTACCAGCCTGTTCAACCTCTCTTTTGTATCGTCTGAGATCCCTAGAGATTGGAAAGCTGCCACGGTCATCCCCCTCTTCAAAGGGACACTCTAGACCTACAGTGGGGAGAACAAGTATTTGATACACTGCCGATTTTGCAGGTTTTCCCACTTACAAAGCATGTAGAAGTCTGTAATTTTTATCATAGGTACTCTTCAACTGTGAGTGACGGAATCTAAAACAAAAATCCAGAATATCACATTGTATAATTTTTAAGTAATTAATTAGCATTTTATTGCATGACATAAGTATTTGATACATCAGAAAAGCAGAACTTAATATTTGGTACAGAAACCTTTGTTTGCAATTACAGAGATCATACGTTTCCTGTAGTTCTTGACCAGGTTTGCACACACTGCAGCAGGGATTTTGGCCCACTCCTCCATCCAGATCCAGGTTTCGGGGCTGTCGCTGGGTAATACAGACTTTCAGCTCCCTCCAAAGATTTTCTATTGGGTTCAGGTCTGGAGACTGGCTAGGCCACTCCAGGACCTTGAGATGCTTCTTACGGAGCCACTCCTTAGTTGCCCTGGCTGTGTGTTTCGGGTCGTTGTCATGCTGGAAGACCCAGCCACGACCCATCTTCAATGCTCTTACTGAGGGAAGGAGGTTGCTGGCCAAGATCTTGCGATACATGGCCCCATCCATCCTCCCCTCAATACGGTGCAGTCGTCCTGTCCCCTTTGCAGAAAAGCATCCCCAAAGAATGATGTTTCCACCTCCATGCTTCACGGTTGGGATGGTGTTCTTGGGGTTGTACTCATCCTTCTTCTTCCTCCAAACACAGCGAGTAGAGTTTAGACCAAAAAGCTTTATTTTTGTCTCATCAGACCACATGACCTTCTCCCATTCCTCCTGTGGATCATCCAGATGGTCATTGGCAAACTTCAGACGGGCCTGGACATGCGCTGGCTTGAGCAGGGGGACCTTGCGTGCGCTGCAGGATTTTAATCCATGACGGCGTAGTGTGTTACTAATGGTTTTCTTTGAGACTGTGGTCCCAGCTCTCTTCAGGTCATTGACCAGGTCCTGCAGTGTAGTTCTGGGCTGATCCCTCACCTTCCTCATGATCATTGATGCCCCACGAGGTGAGATCTTGCATGGTGACCCAGACCGAGCGAGATTGACCGTCATCTTGAACTTCTTCCATTTTCTAATAATTGCGCCAACAGTTGTTGCCTTCTCACCAAGCTGCTTGCCAATTGTCCTGTAGCCCATCCCAGTTTTGTGCAGGTCTACAATTTTATCCCTGATGTCCTTACACAGCTCTCTGGTCTTGGCCATTGTGGAGAGGTTGGAGTCTGTTTGATTGAGTGTGTGGACAGGTGTCTTTTATACAGGTAATGAGTTCAAACAGGTGCAGTTAATACAGGTAATGAGTGGAGAACAGGAGGGCTTCTTAAAGAAAAACTAACAGGTCAGTGAGAGCCGGAATTCTTACTGGTTGGTAGGTGATCAAATACTTATGTCATATAAAAAAATCATACAATGTGATTTTCTGGATTTTTGTTTTACATTCCGTCTCTCACAGTTGAAGTGTACCTATGATAAAAATTACAGACCTCTACATGCTTTGTAAGTAGGAAAACCTGCAAAATCGGCAGTGTATCAAATACTTGTTCTCCCCACTGTACGTATAAATGCATGCGATGATATGACTAATAGATTAGCAATGCTTTTTATTCAGAGCAATATTCAGTTGCTGCGTGGAAGGGGTGTCATGCGACGTCTGGGTGGTAAACACCTACCACTCCTCTCATGTGGGTTTCAACAGGAAATATGTGAACCAGCAACTGTTCACAGGTTTTACCAATAATAATAATGAGTAGAAATAAAAACTTTGCTACTAGTTTCACTGAACTTCCTGGACGTAATGTTGTTTTTCTGTACCTCCACAAACTTATTTTATGGAAACCCATCATACTAATTTCAATGAATCCATAAGAAGTTTGTGAAGGAAATTCCTCATGGCACGGCTAGGTCTCCATTTTGTTTCAGAGCCTTCCTGAAGTCTCATTTCCAATCTACCACTGCACAAATCCTTATTCTGCTCACACCTCTGTCTTTACATGAGAGGATGAGCAGATAAGACTAGCCACAGGAAGCATAATATGGAGATATCACATTTAGTCAAATCAAATCAAATTGTAGCCATTTGATTACCTGTTCAGGAGTCTTATGGCTTGGGGTAGAAGCTTTTGAGAAGCCTTTTGGACCTAGACTTGGCGCTCTGGTACTTCCTCTAACACCGCCTGGTATAGAGATCCTAGATGGTAGGAAGCTTGGCCCCAGTGATGTACTGGGCTGTACGCACTACCCTCTCAGGAGGCCGAGCAGTTGCCATTCCAGACAGTGATACAACCAGTCAGGATGCTCTCGATGGTGGTTGAAATTCACTGCTCGACTAAGAGACCTTACAGATAATTGTATGTGTGGGGTACAGAGATGAGGTAGTCATTAAAAAATCATGTTAAACACTATTATTGCACACAGAGTGAGTCCCCCCACCTGAACACCCCCCCCCCATAAAAATAAATAAAAAAACTTTACTAACACTTGTCTTTCATCTAAAGTAACACCTGACTGATTTCCCTGCTAGTACTGACTTTCCTCACAGCTGCTTCATTAAAGAAATGTACTTATTGTGATGGAGATGTGGTTTTCCCACTGGATATCCTAAGTTGAATGGACTACTTTATAAGTCGCTCTGGATAAGAGCGTCTACTAAATGACTAAAATGTCATTATGCTGGTTTAAGCTCCTAAACGTATTTATGCTTAAAATAACAATAACAAAGGGGTTAAATACTTATTGACTCAAGATATTTCAGCTTTTCATTTCTTATTAATTTGTAAAAAAAAAAAAAAAAAAATCCTGTAAGATCTGCAAACGATACTATACATCCGCAACACCAACAAGAAGACACAGCCCATAATCACCAAGATCCCAACCCACACGAATGCAACACTCCTCTCCGTTCCCAATCACCAGAATTCTAAACAGCGGTTTACCATTTCCCCATCAGTATATATCCCAGCTTCATTCTCCCTTCTGTGTGAGGTATTGTTTGTATGTGCAACCCTACTAAGCCCTTCGTTACTTATTGATTGTGATTCCAGTTTTGACCTTTTTCTTGCCTTGAGTTTTCGAGTCCGTCTAATCCCTAGTCTGTACCTTAGCCTGAATCTGCCCGTGTACCAACCTGTTCTAGTTTTTGGATTACCCCGTTAGCCTGCTCCTTTTGTACTGTTGCTGTTTTTCTTTGGACTACCTGTTAACGACCTCTGCCTGTACATCTGACAACTCCTTTTGCCTGATCCTGGAATATATTAAAAAACTACATTTGCAAGCTCTGCAAGTGGGACCTACCATCTGCCTCCGGGTTGTATTCTTACAATTCCACTTTGACATGATTGGGTATTGTGTGTAGGCCAGTGACACAAAACTGCAATTTAATACATTTTAAATTCAAACAAAATGTGGAAAAAGTCAGAATACTTTCTGAAGGCACTTATTGAATAAAGTTTATCCATTCCAACAAATGACATACAACGGATGTACTATATACATATAAATGCATGCGATGATATGACTAATAGATTAGCAATGCTTTTTTTTCAGAGCAATATTCAGTTGCTGCGTGGAAGGGGTGTCATGCGACGTCTGGGTGGTAAACACCTCCCACTCCCCTCATGTGGGTTTCAACAGGAAATATGTGAAGCAGCAACTGTTCAGACAGGTTTTACCAATAATAATAATGAGTAGAAATAAAAACGTTGCTACTAGTTTCACTGAACTTCCTGGACGTAATGTTGTTTTTCCTGTACCTCCACAAACTTATTTTATGGAAACCCATCATACTAATTTCAATGAATCCATAAGAAGTTTGTGAAGGAAATTCCTCATGGCACGGCTAGGTCTCCATTTTGTTTCAGAGCCTTCCTGAAGTCTCATTTCCAATCTACCACTGCACAAATCCTTATTCTGCTCACACCTCTGTCTTTACATGAGAGGATGAGCAGATAAGACTAGCCACAGGCAGCATACTATGGAGATATCACATTTAGTCAAATCAAATCAAATTGTAGCCATTTGATTACCTGTTCAGGAGTCTTATGGCTTGGGGTAGAAGCTTTTGAGAAGCCTTTTGGACCTAGACTTGGTGCTCTGGTACTTCCTCTAACACTCAGGAGGCCGAGCAGTTGCCATTCCAGACAGTGATGCAACCAGTCAGGATGCTCTCGATGGTGCAGCTGTATAACTTTTTGAGGATCTGTGGACCCATGCCAAATCTTTTCAGTCTCCTGAGGGGGAATAGGCTTTGTTGTGCCCTCTTCACGACTCTCTTGGTGTGTTTGGACCATGATAGTTTGTTGGTGATGTGGACACCAAGGAACTTGAAGCTTTCAACCTGCTTTACTACTGCCACGTCGATGAGAATGGGGGCATGCTCGGTCCTCCTTTTCCTGTAGTCCACAATCATCTCCTTTGTCTTGATCCCGTTGAGGGAGATCCAACGCAAAACACAACACAGAAATAGAACACATAGAACTGTCAGACTCTGACCATAGAATTATAGAGAAGCACACCCAGTCACTACAAAGATACAGGCGTCCTTCCTAACTCAGTTGCCGGAGAGGAAGGAAACCGCTCAGGGATTTCACCATGAGGCCAATGGTGGCATTAAAACAGTTCAATGGCTGTGATAGGAGAAAACGGAGGATGGATCAACAACATTGTAGTTACTCCACAATACTAACCTCAGTGACAGAGTGAAAAGAAGGAAGCCTCTACAGAATAAAAAATATTCCAAAACATGCATCCTGTTTGCAACAAGGCGCTAAAGTGATACTGCAAAAATGTGGCAAAGCAATTCACTTTTTGTCCTGAATAGAACACATTACTGAGTACCACTCTCCATATTTTCAAGCATAGTGGTGGCTGCATCATGTTATGAGTATGCTTGTAATCGTTAAGGACTGGGGAGTTTTTCAGAATAAAAAATAAACTGAATGGAGCTAAGCACAGGCAAAATCCTAGAGGAAAACCTGGTTCAGTCTGCTTTCCACCAGACACTGGGAGATGAATACAGCTTTCAGCAGGACAATAACCTAAAACACAAGGCCAAATGTACACTACACTTGAGATGTTTACCAATAAGATAATTGATGTTGCTGAGTGTCAGAGTTACAGTTTTGACTTAAATATACTTGAAAATCTATGACAAAACCTGAAAAAAGTTGTCTAGCAATGATAAACAACTCATTTGACAGAGTTAGAATAACGGGCAAATGTTGCACAATCGAGGTGTTCTTATTCTTATCTTCCTTTAAAGCAATAACAAGGGTCAAGTACCTCAATGACATGAGTGAATTACATTGAATGTGTCTGTCAATGACCCATTTGCTAGTAAAGGCCATTGAAGTGTGTGTGTCTGTACATGTGTGTATTGGGCATAGCATCAAATGATTGGTGAATGGTAACTGTCTTGATAATATGGGCTAATTTGGTGTTTTGTGGTATTCAATTTGTCATGGAATAACTGAAGACACAAACAATTACACATACATTTATAATAACTGCGTTATTGGTTAGAGTCTCCTTGGCCTGGGGAACCACGTTGGTCAGGGTGTAGGTCGAGGCCTTGTCCCCAGGACTGGAGGAGATGAAGAGTGTTAGAGCAATGTCAATGTGTGATTGATTTGATCTATTTAACTATTTATCTGCCATCGACCTGTCTGTCTGTCTGTCTGTCTGTCTGTCTGTCTGTCTGTCTGTCTGTCTGTCTGTCTGTCTGTCTGTCTGTCTGTCTGTCTGTCTGTCTGTCTGTCTATCTATCACACAGACAGAAAATAGGTACAACACAGTATATGAGCCAGGAGGAGTCTAGAGAGAGATAGAGGGGTAGAGTGCAACAGATTATTGCATACGTGTTTGGCGCCGCCCTGAGTGGTCGCCTGTTAAGCAGCTCCCGTTGTTATAAATTGTTGTTTTAGTTCGTTTTTTTTCGTCTCTTTTCTTTAGTTTTATTTTTTATTTTGCTACAGTTGAACTATAATAGTTCAGGATTATGGATTTTATGGATTTTATCGCAGCTGAACGTCGACAGGAGTCGTCAACTGTTATTGTTTACAACAGAGCCCAGCTCCTGGATTTAGCCCACGCAGCGCTGCTGCTCCCCAGGGAAAAGTTTGATATTCCGGACGAGTTGAAAAGGCGACGCCGTGGACGCAGGGCGGGATTGAAATGTAAGGCAAAGCGGAGGAGGTTCAAGTTCAAGCCGGCTATACCATCTATTATTATGGGCAATGTGAGGTCACTACATAACAAGATGGATGAGTTGGAGGGACTTGTTCATGGACAAAGGATTTATCGGGAAACAAGCCTAATGCTTTTTACTGAGACTTGGCTGAATGATAACATCCCCATACAGAACGTCACTATCGACGGTTTCCAGACCATCAGAGCGGACAGGGATAGCGTCTCTTCCGGTAAGAGTAAGGGTGGTGGGCTGGCTTTATTAGTTAACAACAGATGGTGTAATCCGAAACATATTACTCTTAAGGAACAGTTTTGTAGCCCGGACATTGAACTGTTAGCCGTTAGCCTGAGACCCTACTATTTGCCGAGGGAATTCACGGCGGCCATTGCTGTTATTGTTTACATCCCGCCCTCCGCGGACGCAAACACAGCGTGTGACGTCATCCACTCTGTTATTGCGAGGTTACAGACAGCGCATCCCAGTGCTTTCTTTGCCATTTCGGGGGATTTTAACCATGCATCTCTCTCTTCAACGCTGCCCACGTTCAAACAGTTTGTGAAGTGCCCAACCAGGAATAATAAAACTCTGGACTTGTTATATGCTAATGTGAAGGATCTGGAACTGTTGGGGTGCTAGGACCTAGTTTAACAATTATGCATCCATCCGTGAGTAACTCTGGTCCGTCTGCACTCATTCACTCAGGACCTATTTATTCATACAGGTCTGTATTTACATACTCATGTACAGTTGTTATATCATATCACGTGCAATATTGCTAGTAATTCTTGGACCTAACTTACGTAGGCATTCACTCAGGAATGCATATTAGTATCCTGTCAATTGCACCTTTTCTCATTGCTTTTAGTATATTGAATGTGCAATACGTGCAGTTGTCTGTAATTAAACCCTGCGCACTAAGGACTGTATTTTAAGGGAATTACTATTATTACCCCAAATGATATCATACACACATTTAGCTATTAAAGTATCTCTTCCTGTCATTTACCTGTACAGTTTGTGTAACCATGCAAGTATTCACTTATCTGTAAATATAACTGTATACTTAACTGTACAGCTAATTTAACTGTACATGCATAATTTTCACTTACCTGTTCATTTACCCAGTCTGTCTATTAAGTAAACTATTATTACCCTCGCTCATATCATACACATTTTTAGCTACTGAAGTATTTCTCTGCCATCGACCTGTATAGTATAGTTAACCATCCAACATCCACCAATGTATAGTGTACATATTCAGCCAACCACCCATACTATGCTATGTCTTTTTTATAGCTTTTATTTTATTATTTTTTTGCACTCCAGATATCTTGTATTTCTATACTTTTTCATACTGCCACTCTATGTATCATGTACCATGTATCTGTCTTTTGTGTACTTTCGTTGTGGCATTTTGCACCTGCCCTGTGTTTTGTGTAGCTGCTTGACAATGAATTTCCCCCCCCGGGGGATCAATAAAGTACCTACCTACCTACCTACCTACCTACCTACCTACCTACCTACCTACCTACCTACCTACCTACCTACCTACCTACCTACCTATACAAAAAATGTGAACAGGAATATCACTTGTTAATACTATGTAACGACATGTACTTACAGTACTACCTAGACTTTGTTACAGTGAAACCGGTTCATTGTGTGCCGTGCTTATCAAGACTACTAAACCACCACGTCAGAGTACTAGAGGCAATGTTTCAATGTGCTCTACTGTTCACTCATCGCCTTAAAGCCCTATTATCACCACTGCAGCAAACCGTCTATTCTTTGAACGACTCATCGTCTCCTCTTCTTCAGTTTCATTTGACCACAGAATTCAATAGAACAGAGTATTGTGTCTCTATGAATGTGTCTGTGTAGACCAGAGAGATAATTGATCTCGACCAGAGAGACCAATCCGTATAATTAGTAAAAAGGTCTAAGCCCTTACCTGTGGTTCATACATCCAGGGCAGACCGTCCCTGCTCTCACCATTGGAGCGTTTAAAGGTGTAGGCGGAGAAGAGGGGGATCCTGCCTGCTAGGTCGTACAGGGTGGCGTAGCGTGCCTTGTCCCCGTAACGCTGGCAAACCTTCTGGAGGCCCTGAGTCCCCTAGAGGCCCTTGGGGGCCAGGCCCCGGTACAGGAAGCGGCTGCAGTCCCTGAAGGAGGAGTCCACACTGGGGTTTACTGGGGAAGGTAGAGAAAGCAGGGCCAGAGCCAGGAGTACACAGGACAGCAACATACTGTCATGTGAATACATTATCCTCTCTATCTGTACCTGCACTGGACGGTTAGTGTGGCTATGGAAGAGAGAAGGAGGATGGAGAATGGGATGACGAAAGAGGGAGGGAGGGAAGACGAAGGGAGGACTTCCAAAGTAGGGGATGTCATGATTTTTGCAGCAGGTCTGAGAACATTGGTTTAGAACAGGTAAGAACCATAAACCCACTGATAGGATGCAAAGAAGTCACTCTCATTCAGCCAGCACTATCTGTGTGCATAAATTGGGTTACCATGGAAGTATGGTTAGCTGCAGTCCTAGCCGACCCATGCACTACGCCTCTACCATTGTTTTTACACTTGTTAGGTTCTAAAGAACATGGTTGAAAAACTGACGGACAACCATTAAAGCTCAAACCAAGTTTATTCCCCCAATGGGTCAGACAGCTGCACAAGACACAGATATATACACTCCAACCTAGGTGAACTCCTCCTTCCCTCCAAACACCACACCCCCATTGCTAGGCAGGAAATCAAGTGATGCGGGCAATAAAATGTTCCCTCTCCCCCAAGGTGACCCGACCCGACCACGGCTCTCCACTCTCCACCAATCCACAGTTCTCCACCCCAACCAGTGACCGCACTCATGTGATTGCCTCCTTAACTCAGTACCTTCCAAAGCCCCCTGGCTTCTATCCGACCTTAATTGACCCCACAATATACATTCCTCCTTCAGACAACCACCAACCTCTTGTGTACAAACCAGACCATGTCACTCCTCATGTCTCCAGGACAACTGATGATCAACAACACTTCAGGTCCAGAAGTCAGAACCCATCACACTGCACGGTGTATGTCCCGAATTCCATGCAAATATTGGCTGTAAACTACATTGTCATGACTGTCCTGTGAGGATCCAAAGGGGGGGGGACTGGTGTGGGGGGTTGACACCTCAAACCCTGTTGTAAATCAAACAGAGGAGATCCAGGGTCTTCGCTCTCTAAATGCACAAAAGAATGTGCTTTCTCCAGAGACCTTTTCCCGCTGAAACTTTAACAACAACTCCTAACAGAGAACGTGGGGAATGGTCAGAGGCGATCTACAGAAAACTAATGTCATATTGTTGTTTATTTTGATATGCCACGAAAAATGTTATAAAGGATATACTTATAAACTTGGAAAGTATACCCCCTACATGTACGAAATGTCCATCCTATACGTTGTCCATCCTATAATTTAAGTGGGACCATTCTACTACTCTGTTCAAACACTCCTACTACGCTACTCTCATCACCACACTGGGGACCATCAACACGGCTGGCTAGCCTATCCTCAAAGAAGCAACGTCAAGAGCGACGGGAAAAAAAATCTATTCTGTAGTTCTGTTCAGGACTACATGACAAGTCATTGGAGACCGGACAACTAAGAAGGACATTGTGAACCATTTCGGACAATAAGAGTGTCAGGCTCTGGCCATAGAGAAGCTTTGCTTCTCTATATTTCTATGGTCAGAGTCTGGCAGATCTATCATTTCTATTTCTGTCTGGTGTGTGTGTGTGGGATCCCTAATTAGAGGCAGCTGCTATGCATTACCTCTAATTAGGGATCTTACTTATATGTCTGTGTTCCACTCCGTTGGCGTGGTTCATTGTTGTATATTGTCTCGTGTCGTGTTACGTGTGTCTTTATATATATATCATTTGTTATTTTGTCTAGTTCGTCAGTTAATTGAATAAATCATGTCGAACTATGGATACGCTGCGCCTTGGTCTCTCTACACACCCGAACGTGACAGAATGAACCACCAACCGACCAAGCAGCGTAAAACTGGAGCAACGGAGAGGAAGAAAGGAAGACAGCGGAGAAAAGGAGGAAACGGAGCCCGTAGTCAACCCCAGGAAAATTTCGGGGGGGGGCTATGGGGGTGGTCTGGTAAGGAAGAGGACGCACCAGTACCACTCTCCATGTGGGATGCACTGTGCCCAACATATAAATGGGGGGCGCAAAGTGAAGAAGAAGAGAATTATTTGGAGAGCCAGTTTGGAGACGTGTTGGAGGAAATGTGGGAGATAGCGGAGGAAGTTGAACGGGAAATGTCGGAGTGGAATGATCCGTGTCCTGTCGCCTACTCCACTCCCGTGAAAGAGCAGTCCGCTTTACCGGTACCCAGTCGGGGTCCGGCCGTCTGCTCTACTCCAGTGCCAGAGCAGTCCGCTCCACCGGTGCCCAGTCTGGGTCCGGCAGTCTGCTACACTCCAGTGAGCCTCTCCAGTCCGGTACGTCATGTGCCTGCTCCTCGCACTCGCCCTGAGGTGCGTGTCATCAGTCCGGCGCCATCAGTGCCGACTCCACGCACCAGGCCTCCAGTGCGCCTCTCCAGTCCGGTACGTCATGTGCCTGCTCCTCGCACTCGCCCCAAGGTGCGTGTCACCAGTCCGGTGCCATCAGTGCCGACTCCACGCACCAGGCCTCCAGTGCGCCTCCCCAGTCCGGTACGTCCCGTGCCGACTCCCCGCACTCTACCTCCAGTGCGTGTGCATAGCCAGGTTCCTCCAGTTCCGGCTTCACGCACCAGGCCTCCAGTGCGCCTCCCCAGTCCGGTACGTCCCGTGCCGACTCCCCGCACTCTACCTCCAGTGCGTGTGCAAAGTCCGGTACGTCCCGTGCCGACTCCCCGCACTCAACCTCCAGTGCGCCTCCCTAGCCCGGTACGTCCCGTGCCGACTCCCCGCACTCAACCTCCAGTGCGCCTCCCTAGCCCGGTACGTCCCGTGCCGACTCCCCGCACTCAACCTCCAGTGCGCCTCCCTAGCCCGGTACGTCCCGTGCCGACTCCCCGCACTCAACCTCCAGTGCGCCTCCCTAGCCCGGTACGTCCCGTGCCGACTCCCCGCACTCAACCTCCAGTGCGCCTCCCTAGCCCGGTACGTCCCGTGCCGACTCCCCGCACTCGACCTCCAGTGCGTGTGCCCAGCCAGGTTCCTCCAGTGCCAGCTCCACGCACCAGGCCTCCAGTGCGCCTCCCCAGTCCGGTACGTCCCGTGCCGACTCCCCGCACTCTACCTCCAGTGCGTGTGCAAAGTCCGGTACGTCCCGTGCCGACTCCCCGCACTCGACCTCCAGTGCGTGTGCCCAGCCAGGTTCCTCCAGTACCAGCTCCACGCACCAGGCCTCCAGTGCGCCTCTACAGTCCGGTACGTCCCGTGCCGACTCCCCGCACTCGACTTCCAGTGCGTGAGCCCAGCCAGGTGCCCCCAGTGCCGACTCCACGCACCAGGCCTCCAGTGCGCCTCCCCAGTCCGGTACGTCCCGTGCCGACTCCCCGCACTCGACTTCCAGTGCATGAGCCCAGCCAGGTGCCTCCAGTGCCAGCTCCACGCATCAGACCGTCGGTGCGCCTCGACATCCCGGAGCCTCTCGTGATGATCGACAGCCCGGAGCCTCTCGTGATGGTCGACAGCCCGGAGCCTCCCGTGATGGTCGACAGCCCGGAGCCTCCCGTGACGGTCGACAGCCCGGAGCCTCCCGTGACGATCGACAGCCCGGAACCTTCCGTGACGATCGACAGCCCGGAACCTTCCGTGACGATCGACAGCCCGGAACCTTCCGTGACGATCGACAGCCCGGAACCTTCCGTGACGATCGACAGCCCGGAACCTTCCGTGACGATCGACAGCCCGGAACCTTCCGTGACGATCGACAGCCCGGAACCTTCCGTGACGCTCGACAGCCCGGAGCCTCCCGTGACGCTCGACAGCCCGGAGCCTCCCGTGACGCTCGACAGCCCGGAGCCTCCCGTGACGCTCGACAGCCCGGAGCCTCCCGTGACGCTCGACAGCCCGGAGCCTCCCGTGACGCTCGACAGCCCGGAGCCTCCCGTGACGCTCGACAGCCCGGATCCTCCCGTGACGCTCGACAGCCCGGAGCCTCCCGTGACGCTCGACAGCCCGGAGCCTCCCGTGACGCTCGACAGCCCGGAGCCTCCCGTGACGCTCGACAGCCCGGAGCCTCCCGTGACGCTCGACAGCCCGGAGCCTCCCGTGACGCTCGACAGCCCGGAGCCTCCCGCCACACCGGTGCTCAGTCCTGGCCCGGTTATTTGCCCCGCTCCATGGCCTGAACTTATTTCCCCACCATTGTTGTATCCAGGACCGGTGGGTTGCCCCTTTATATGGCCGGAGTCGCCTGCCACACCGGTGCCCAGTCCTGGCCCGGTTATTTGCCCCACTCCATGGCCTGAGCCTTTTTCCCCACCATGGTCATTTCTAGGACTGGTGGGTTGCCCCTTTATATGGCCGGAGTCGCCTGTTAC
Source organism: Thymallus thymallus (assembly GCA_023634145.1). Classification (NCBI taxonomy): domain Eukaryota; kingdom Metazoa; phylum Chordata; class Actinopteri; order Salmoniformes; family Salmonidae; genus Thymallus; species Thymallus thymallus. The sequence goes on from CM042422.1 coordinate 11,421,731, forward strand.
ACCGATGCCCAGTCCTGGCCCGGTTATTTGCCCCGCTCCTTGGCCTGAGCCTTTTGCCCCACCATGGTCATTTCCAGGACCAGTGGGTTGCCCCTTTATATGGCCGGAGTCGCCTGTTACACCGATGCCCAGTCCTGGCCCGGTTATTTGCCCCGCTCCTTGGCCTGAGCCTTTTGCCCCACCATGGTCATTTCCAGGAACAGTGGGTTGCCCCTTTAAATGGCCTGAGTCGCCAGCCACACCGGGCCCAGTAGAAATGGGGAGGAAGCTAGCCACTTCGCCGGGGCCGGAACCGCCACCTGCGATCGTGTGATGTTTTTTCCTCCCTTACCCTTCCCTCTGTGTTTGTGTTTATTTTTCTTGCGGCCGGGAGTCCGCGCCTTTGGGGGGGGGGGGTACTGTCAGGCTCTGGCCATAGAGAAGCTTTGCTTCTCTATATTTCTATGGTCAGAGTCTGGCAGATCTATCATTTCTATTTCTGTTCAGTGTGTGTGTGTGGGATCCCTAATTAGAGGCAGCTGCTATGCATTACCTCTAATTAGGGATCTTACTTATATGTCTGTGTTCCACTCCGTTGGCGTGGTTCATTGTTGTATATTGTCTCGTGTCGTGTTACGTGTGTCTTTATATATATATCATTTGTTATTTTGTCTAGTTCGTCAGTTAATTGAATAAATCATGTCGAACTATGGATACGCTGCGCCTTGGTCTCTCTACACACCCGAACGTGACAAAGAGACTTACCAGCGCGCCGTGAAAAGGTTGTGGTTTCACCGAGAGATACACGACGATCCAGTCACGTAAATACATTCATGATTTCTTACTCAAAAAAGTTGGCGATTCGTGTGCAAAGTATATGGTTAATGAAAGTACCAATATTGTGTCTCTGTCAGTCTCTCTCTCTCTCTCTTGTAACAAGCTGCCATGTTGTTGTCCGCTAGGGACCTGTTCCATCATATTAAGTTTCCTTTCAATAACATGTACAGTGTGTGTGTGAGTTGATCCTGTGTTACCATTTAGCTAGCTAGTATATGATACGAGGTTATGATGAATAAGTTGACTGTTTATCGATGTGATAGGTGGAGACCTTTAAGAGTTTAATTCTGGGGATGGTAACTCTTTAAAGAACCGCTCTCGTGGTGCCCCAAATCATAATGAGTTCATTGTTACATTATTATTTTAATCGGGTATCAATTAAACATAGTTAATTGATTAGAAATAACAGTCCTCAGAGTAATGTTAAAATCACATCACGACAACATTGAACAGAATCTTTTTTTTTTATACTCTCATTGAAGCAGTATACTGTAGTCCTGTCCTGTTGGTTTGAGCTGCATGCAGTACACTTTGTTCAGAGCATTTCTATGAGGTGTGTAAAAAAGGTGTTGCTTCGTGATGTTGTTTCTAACACGTTTGAGACAAGTGTGACAGATAAGAGAGCTTTTTGTTGTATTTTTAGTTCAGTTGATTGATTGTGCATGACAATTATTGACAGTTACTTTGTAAGAGTATAAAATGTTCAATTTACACCCCCATTACAGTAAAAAACTAAAACACACAAACATATGCACGCAGTAAAATACTAAAGCAGACGCACACACACACATGCACACACACACGCACACAAAGACACGTGCACACACACATAGAGGCCTATCTCTTCCTCTTCTTTTTAAAGGTGTTCTCTGACACACAGTCCTTGTAGAAGATCCCGTACCGCTGGCAGATCCTCTTGAGGCTGCCCCTGGTCCCGTCGATGCCCGTCGGTGCTGCCCTCATGTAGAGGAACTGGCTGCAGTCTTTAAAGTTGTCAGATACACTGCCAACAGGAGGAGGGGCTGCAGGTAGACCCGCAACGGACGCATCTTAGCCTGGGTACAGACCCTACAGTCAGGGGTGGTGGTGGAAGTACTAGGAGGAATAGGGAAGGTTGTTTAGGGAGGTGGTTGCAGCTAGGTACCACATATCTATGTGTAACAATACATCCAGGTGTAGTCTACTGTAGGGTTCAGTACCAGATGCAGTCCACACAGCTCAGAGGAAGAATGACTGCCAAGTGGCTATGCATAGGACTGATTTGATTGGATGCGTGGTTGACTAATCAGGGAGAGCAGGAGCACACAGGTGAGAGATTGTGCAAACAGTGTCATGAAACTTCAGGGCCTAATCTTGTTTTTCTAGTGCCATGAGACAATCATCCATCTGTCTGTGAAGGGTTTCTTATAAGTGAACACCCACTTTCATACCAACACACATTGCAACAGCCTATGATGCTATATATAGCCAAAGAAAACTGCAGACCCTGTCTATATAAACAAATCCTCGACCACAACAACTTCAATCAGTTAGTCAGTCATCAGTCACACAGACAGGAGGTCAGAACGCTCCATTGTTCTAGGAGTTGATCTTCATCAAGCCCATCATCATTACCAAGAGATTGTGATTGATATGTCAGGTAAGAGGTTACTCTATATCAGGGGTATTCAACTGGGGGTCCGCGGAGGTACTGCAGTGGGTCCGCAAAAACATTGTCTTTAATGTTTTTATGTATATATCTAGCAACAACAGAATAAACACATTTTGAATGACATACATACAGTAGGAAATACCACTAATATTAAGCAAATTACACTCATTGGAGCCAATTACAGAGGAGTGATAGTCAAAGTATCTGACATAGGCTTTGAAAAAGCACCAGTGAATACTAGCGTTTCAGCGATACAGGCTGAATAAAGCCCTTAAAACATTTTTGCCAACACATGGCTAATCTTACTTTAACTAGCTAGACAGCTGGTATTAGTAAAAATATGTTTTGAGTCTAACTAATAGACTATGTTAGAGTTTACACTTCCAATTATAATGTGAGTAGGTCAAAATAATACAAAGAAACTATCTACCAAATCTATTCATTTTAAAATGTTGATTACTTCTCCTTGCTATTCACCTGATAATAATACCATGGTGGGGGTCCCTGACATGCCTGGGTGGGGGTCCCTTGGTTCCCGGGTTTGCTTGGGTGGGGGTCCCTGGGTCACCGGTTTGCTTGGGTGGGGGTCCCTGGGTCACCGGTTTGCCTGGGTGGGGGTCCCTGGGTCACCGGTTTGCCTGGGTGGGGGTCCCTGGGTCACCGGTTTGCCTGGGTGGGGGTCCCTGGATCACCGGTTTGCCTGGGTGGGGGTCCCTGGGTCACCGGTTTGCCTGGGTGGGGGTCCCTGGGTCACTAGTTTGCTTGGGTGGGGGTCCCTGGGTAATAAAAGTGTGGAGACCCCTGCTCTATAATCACTATTTGTGTATGTCTACAAAAGAGAGCAATACTTTATTTTCTTTTGTAGTTGTTGTCCTTTCTTTTCTTCTTCACCTTGTATTGTTTAACGGAGATCATTACAGAGATGAAGTGAGTAGGGAGATAAGAGGTGTGCAGTTAAAGAAGTCAAATCCGGTAGCGAACCCTGGTCTCTCACGGGGGCATATGTACTCTTGAATTATATAATATATTATTTTCAATTATAATGACTAATGTGTTTAAGTCAAAATAGCACCACAATATCTTCACATTAGACTAATTCTGAAGTCTGAAAACATCTGACAATTTTTGATTTTGGAGCGTTAAATTCCTTTAACTTTAGTTCAAGATTAAAGAAGACTATTGAATTTAATTGAATATCTACCTCCTTCTCTTCACCAGGCATACTGACTACTCTGGTGACCCTGCTATGGCTGTGGGGATGGTGGCTGCCCCCTGTCCTGCCCTCGTGCACTACGGGCCGGCCAGCAGAGTGCAAGGCTGCCCCGTCAGCTCCCGGTACCAACCTGGCGGGCGAGGGTTTCAACATTGTCACCATGGAGCGCAAGCAGGCCTATGTCATTGATGTGGACAACTGGAAGCAGTCCACGACTGGGACATGTACCCTCTGTGTTAACCCTTTCATGAAGGGCCAGACTCAGAGGCTGCCCGCGGCTGTGGTGGACTGGCGTCCCTCGCAACAGTGCCACATGAAGTTGTCCAGCATGGTCTACGACTCCAGCGAGGCGTTTGTGAGCAGCAGCCAAACAGATGTAATACTACTACTGCTACTACTACAACTATAACTTCTACTAATACTACAACTACTACTACTATAACTACTAATGCTACTACTAATACAACAACTACTATTATAACTACTAATACTACAGCTACTGCTTGTCAGGCTCTGGCCATAGGGAGCTCTTTGGCTCCTCTAGATAGCCAGGGTCAGAGCCTGACAGATCTAGTAGACCTAGATCTATGTTTTCCTTTTTGTGCTGAATCCCCAATTAGAGACAGCTGCGAGCCGTTGTCTCTAATTGGGGATTCTATTTAAGTTGCCTTATCCCACACCTGCTGTGTGGGTCATTGTTTGTATATCTTCAGTGCACGGTTGAAGTAAGTGTATTTCTGTTTTGTGTAACGTTGTTGTTTTGGTCAGTTCGTCACTGAGTATATATAATAAATAGAATGTCGAACTACGACTGCGCTTCGCCTTGGTCTATGTATACACCCGATCGTGACCCTGCTACTACTACTAATACTACAGCTACTACTACTAATACTACTACTACTACTGCTGAAAATAATAATAATAATAATTTATTGAATACATTTAGCATTGTATAATAAGACTCATTTATAATGATATCTATGCATATTAATCAAATTAAGAATACTAATAATTTATTCAATATATATTGTGCTTTTTCCATTATGGGGTAAACTCACCCTATCCACCACCAATGTGTAGGTGGACGCCAGTTGGTCGATTGGTCTGGACGTTGTGACCCCCCAGGCTAACGGGTCGGTCATGGTGGGAGGTACCCACTCCAGAGCTGCAGAGATGGTGATGAGCCAGTCCAAGCAGGACAAGTACAGCTTCATCAAACAGGATATACACTGCTCCTATTACAGGTGATATACTTTTATAAATATAATAACTTCACTGATGTTATAAAGTTGACCTTCCTATATATAGCCAACACTGCTCTCTACAGGCTATAGTAAGGTATACACTGTGGGTAGGTTTTAGATAGATAGGTACTTTATTGATCCCCCGGGGGGGAAATTTCATTGTCAAGCAGCTACAACAAAACACAGGGCAGGTGCAAAATGCCACAACGAAAGTACACAAAAGACAGATACACGGTATATGATACATAGAGCGGCAGTATGAAAAAGTATAGAAATACATATAGAACAGGTATAATAAAGAATATATTTACAGGTAGGATATTATAGCTGAGGGCTGGAGTTTTGCAAACATAAAGAATTGTTATTTTGTTATACAATATCTTGTTTCAATTGTAACTATATGTGTTTTGTTGACGTTTGTAGCCTCAACACTGTTATTGAATTAGATTTCTTGAAAATAGTACAACTTTTATCCCCATAGATAGGTCTACTTTTAAGCAAGGACTTTCTTTGATGAACCCCTCAAAGGCCACAAAATGACAAAACTACTTCCAGAATGACAACAAAGTATTCTATTCTCTATCTTGTGTTTCTTCCTCAGTTACCGCCTGATAGATGACCCTCCCTTGCACCCTGAGTTCTCTCGCTCCTTGGGCTTCCTGCCCCCCCTCTACACTGACCAGACCAAGGCTGACTACAACCGTTTCCTCGACACCTTCGGTACCCACTACATCCGGAAAGTTAAACTGGGGGGGCGGGTGAAGAGCGTCACCTCACTGCGTGTGTGCAAGGTAAGACTTCTCAAACTCTGCAAATGATATTCTTATTATTATTTATAGTGGTATGCCCATTTGTTGTGTACAACTTATTGAAGATGCAGTGTCCATATATTTAGGTCAATTATTTATATATATAACAATTTTGGGGACCTGTTTTATTTACATTTTATGACATCATACTATGTAACAGTCTGCATATGTACCAAGATGTTTTATTGGACCTAAACCTAGGCGGCCCTCAGTGGTTACAATGAGAACGAGGTCAAGGACTGCCTGGAGGCCGAGGCCTCTGCCGCCACCCCCAACATTGTCCATTCAGTCGAAGTCCATACAGAGGCCAAGTTCTGCAAGAGTGACCTCAAAAAACGTAACACCAGTGAAAGCTTCAGCAGTAATTTCAATGAGAGGTTTGATTCTTTTTGATTTCATAGAGTTTTTGGTGGGTTTAAAGAGAATTATAAACACATTTCCAATAAGGTCAGACAAAAACATGACTAACGATAAAAAACTTAAACAGGTTCACTGAGGTGGTGGGGGGTCAGACGGAAGGAACGCCCGACCTGCTCTTCTCCAAGAAGGCTGGAAACTCCAAGGCCTTCAGTGATTGGGTAAGAAGCCTGAAGACCATACCTGATGTCATCAACTACTCCCTTCATCCTCTCCACCTATTGGTGAAAAAGTCCAGCAAGAGGGTGGGGCTGAAGAAGGCAGTGGAAGACTACATCCTGAAACACGCCCTGGTCAAGCACTGCTCTGGGAAGTGCAAGGGAGGCTCCAAGTCCAGTACCCATGACTCCTGTCAGTGTGTGTGCCAGGCCAGCAAGGAGATGACCAGCCAATGCTGCCCGCAGGAGAAGGGCCTGGCCCACCTGACTGTCACTGTGAAGAAAGCCATGGACCTTTGGGGGGACACCACCTCCCAGACCGACGGCTTCGTCAAGGTATTATCTCTTTTATTGTAGAATTTGAAGTGACTATGAAGTTTATTTTTAAGTACACTTAAAGCTACAGTCTACGATTTGATTTGATCTCCCTATAACTGAGCTGCATACTAAGTGTCAGGGACCTAGTTTTTCTAATTGTATACTGTAGCTTTCAATAAAGTTTGATTTGGTTTGATTCGTCAAGGTGTCCATAGGCAACGACATCAAGCAGACCAGGATAATCCACAACAACGACAACCCCAAGTGGAACACAGTTTTACAATTTGGGACCGTCAAGCTCTCCCTCGCCAGCGAGCTCAAGTTCGCCGTGTACGATGAAGACAATTGGTCGAAACAACTCCTGGGAGAATGCAGAGTCCAGCCCGTCAAAGCTGGGTCTCACGACAATATGTGTCCCATGAATCACGGCAGCCTGTACTACTCCTACAAGGTCGACTGCGCCCCAGGACTTGGGGGCCTCACCTGTGGGGAGTACGTCCCTTCCAGGATGAACTCTGACCTTGCTTACCTCTACACCTCCCGCAACGCCCTGAACATGACCCAGGATCTGATGTCTCACATCCGGATGGGCCGGCCCCTAGGAGACCCCCTGGCCTTCTTGGTGAAGCAGAGGGATAATGGTCACCCTCGTCTCCCTGCACCTCAGTGAGCCGTGATCAAAACATATATGCACTGTAAAGCTTAGACTGCCTATCTAACCTTACTGCATACCATTTCTAACCTCTTGTTCTGGACCAGAATGCATTTTACTTTGGTAAAAACCACCCAAAGTATATTGTATATATTTCTAAAGGTAATGTTTTATTGCTGAAGAAATTCATCATGCCACCCCATGTCCTCTCCAAATACTATTGCTGCACCATCGACAGCGTCCTGACCGGTTGCATCACGGCTTGGTACAGGAATTTCTCCATCCACGGCCCTCCAGTGGGTGGTGAAGCCGGCCCTAGGAATGTTAACAGTTAACATTGACGTGTGTGTTTTTTCATTAGTCGTTATGAATCCAGTTTCAGATCTGCACATGTGCCTAGGAAGGAGGGGTAGGGCCTAACTATACTGGCCCAATAAGCACATTCCCTAGAGATATCCCTTATTGGGACAGTGGTTAGGGGCATTCATCATTGGCCACTAAAATTTCCCAAGTGATTCCATACCTAGAAACTAGTTTGCCTTCTCCCCCTCTCTCTCTCACTGCAGTCTAGAACTAGACAGTTTCTTTGTGCACTACTAGCTCTGTTCCTACACCCAATCTTGCAAATATAGCAGCTTTTCTAACATTTACAGTGCAATTACAACATTAAATTCTCTAAACCCTTAGAATATTGTCAAGAGTGTCTTTTTCAAAGATGTTCAGGAGTTACCAATTCGGTATTTTCTAGATCAAAGGAATGCACCACCATCATTTCATTATACATTCAACATGCGTTTTCTGTCTAGTACAGTTATACAATTACTATATTGTTCAAAACCATTACATTCACTTCAACAGGCAAGTTACAAAACTATATTGCGGTATTCAGTGTATTTTTGCACTTTACTGACCTGTAACACAGGATAAATGATGAAACAGGAGAACGTTGCTACTCTTTCAAAGGTTATCTCAATTATGAGAACACATAGGTGCAGGGTTGCATTTTGTACCAGTGCGAAGCGAACACGTCTCACTGCCCCCTACTGGCCAACAGTAGTATCAATGCATCGCAATGGCGAGACTGACATTTCAGTAAAAGCATTCTTCCCAATACAAAGAAACAATACAAACACAAATGTGACCATACATTTTGTGTACGTCATATAGACAACCTAGTCGCTCTACTGGTTAGCATACAGTAACAGTCAAAAGTTTGGACACGCCTACTCATTCAAGGGGTTTTCTTTATTTTTACCATTTTCTACATTGTAAAATAATAGTGGACATCAAAACTATGAAATAACACATGGAATCATATAGTAACCAAAAAAGTGTTAAATATTTGAAATTCTTCAAAGTTGCTACCCTTTGCCTTGATGACAGTTTTGCACACTCTTGGCATTCTCTCAACCAGCTTCACGAGGAATGCTTTTCCAACAGTCTTGAAGGAGTACCCACTTATGCTGTGCACTTGTTGGCTGCTTTTCCTTCACTCTGCGGTCCAACTTATCCCAAACCATCTCAATTGGGTTGAGGTCAGGTGATTGTGGAGGCCAGATTGATGATGGAAAAAAATACGATCTAATACATTTTAGAATAAGGCTGTAACGTAACCAAATGTGGAAAAAGTCAAGGAGTCTGAATACTTTCCGAATGCATTGTAACAACTGCTGTACACCCCTTTTCTATTCATATACTGACAATAATGTCTATACACACCATCCTATATACAGTGGGGAGAACATGTATTTGATACACTGCCGATTTTGCAGGTTTTCCCACTTACAAAGCATGTAGAAGTCTAATTTTTTATCATAGGTACTCTTCAACTGTCAGTGAAGGAATCTAAAACAAAAATCCAGAAAATCACATTGTATGATTTTTAAGTAATTAATTTGCATTTTATTGCATGACATAAGTATTTGATACATCAGAAAAATAGAACTTAATATTTGGTACAGAAACCTTTGTTTGCAATTACAGAGATCATACGTTTCCTGTAGTTCTTGACCAGGTTTGCAGACACTGCAGTCTCTCACAGTTGAAGTGTACCTATAATAAAAATTACAGACCTCTACATGCTTTGTAAGTAGGAAAACCTGCAAAATCGGCAGTGTATCAAATACTTGTTCTCCCCACTGTATATATTTTTTATCCCGGACTCTGACATTGCTAGTTCTAATATTTATATTTTTCTTAATTCCATTCTTGACATTTTGGGGATTTGAGGTATGTTTTGTATTGTCAGGTACACTATATATACATCAGTATGTGGACACCCCTTCAAATTAGTGGATTTGCTGACAGGTGTATAAAACCGAGCACACAGCCATGCAATCTCCAAAGACAAACATTGGCAGTAGAATAGGCCTTACTAAAGAGCTCAGTGACTTTCAATGTGGCACCGTCATAGGATACCACCTTTCCAACAAGTCAGTTCATCAACTTTTTGACCTGCTAGAGCTGCCTGGTTAACAGTACGCGCTATGATTGTGAAGTGGAAATGTCTAGGAGCAACAACGGCTCAGCCGCGAAGTGGTAGGACACACAAGCTCACACAACGGGACCGCCGAGTGCTGAAGTGCTTAGGGAAGCTTCGTGAAATGGGTTACCATGGCCGAGCAGCCACCACAAGCCTAAGATCCCCATGCGCAATGCCAAGCGTCGGCTGGAGTGGTGTAAAGCTCGCCGCCATTGGACTCTAGAGCAGTGGAAACGTGTTCTCTGTAGTGATGAATCACACTTCACCATCTGCATATTGCCAACTGTAAAGTTTGGTGGAGGAGGAATAATGGTCTGGGACTGTTTTTGATTTATTTATTCATAAAAACTGTAAAGAGTTGTACTTGCACTTAACCCGGAAGCCAGCCGCATCAATGTGTCGAAGGAAACACCAGAAAACTGGCGACCGTGTCAGCTTGCATGCGCCCGGCCCACCACAGGAGTCGCTAGAGCCCGATGGGACAAGGACATCCCGGCCTGCCAAACCCTCCCATAACCCAGTCGACGCTGGGCCTATTGTGTGTTGCCTCATGGCTCTCCCGGTCGCAACCGGCTGCGAAACAGCCCGGGATCAAACCCGGAAATGTAGTGACGCCTCAAGCACTGCGATGAAGTGCCTTAGACTGCTGCGCCACTCAGGAGGCCCCTGGGGCTGTTTTTCATGGTTCGGGCTAGGTCCCTTAGTTCCAGTGAAGGAAAATCTTAACGCTACAGCATACAATGACATTCTAGACTTCCAACTTTGTGGCAACAGTTTGGGGAAGGCCCTTTCCTGTTTCAGTATGACAATGCCCCCGTCCACAAAGCGAGGTCCATACCGAAATGGTTTGTCAAGATCGGTGTGGAAGAACTTGACTCATTCAACACATTTCAACTGCATGGTACAGAAACAGGCAAGTAATCACATTATTTTATATCTGTATTTTGTTGTTTTTTAAAGTCAGGTGGGGATCGTTGAGCTGACCAACTCAACCCCGTTACATGAAAATGAATGTGCTGCTTTCAAAACAAGTCATTTTCGTTTACATAGGAGCATTTACCTCAGTTGGTGAAGCCTACTTTGTTTAAAGACATTCATAGCCAGAGTGTTGACTGCAGCTCAAGGACTCACTGTTATGATACGTTTTCATTGATAATATACAAGAAAGTGATGTATTAATATTATTTTACTATATTTGGTGGGAAATACTTATACAGTAAGAGGCATCAGGATGCGTGTGTGTCTTCAGGTTATAAGTATTATACACAGTCTAATAAAAATATTCAGCTAATACAAATAGCTACAGATATTTCACAGGGGGAAAAAACACAATAGAATATTTCATATCAAAGTGTCTTTGGAAAGTGAAAAGTAAGTCTCAGAACACCGTCATTTTCCAATTCAATGGTTTCTCAACACTTTCCTGAATAAGTTTAAGAAAAGAATGTCAGAACAATGCTTGACTTTACCCAGTGTTACTGCAAAATGAAACACCATTCATCACATGTAGTGAATGCTAGCACAAATAACTAAATGTGACAAGAAAACATATCTTGAAATATGACCATTATTCCAATGCAGATTCTCAAAATATACATACCTAAAAAAAAAACAATCAACACATCATAGTTTAAGTATCAATAGCTGACTGATTATATGCAAAAACAGAAAATGATTATAGCTGGGACAGAAGAGTAACTGAGGCAAAGTGTATGACAGTTTATCATTCCAGCCACCAGACTCTTCTGCTTAGTGATGAAGCAGATGTCTCGTGTTATTATTCACTTATCTTCTTTGTTTAGTATAAAATCTGAGAATTTTGTTTGACTATGGCCTGACACATCATTACTCTTAAAGATGCTACTCTTCTTCAAGATGATGAAGAGCCTCTCAATTAATGCTAAAAGACTCTCTAATGCTGTTTTCTGCCTCTTTCTTTGTGATCCGTTTCCAGGCAAGGGGGATATCTCCAGGGAGTGCGTCGTACTGTTCGGCAAATTCCTTGTTGAATTTTGCCATCACATATTTCCAGTAGTCTGAGGCCTGTATGCTGGGATCTGCCGGTATATGCCAGTTGGGAAAAATGTCTCTGTACTTTTTGAAAGGGTGTAATTCTTCATTTGTCTCGTAGCATTCAAAAGAACCCTCACTAAACACTGCAGAGGAGCAGATGTCAGTGCAAAGTTTCCTTGAGTTCTTAAACCTGAACTGACCAAGTCCCTGTGGTCTGTGTATTGAGGCACAGTGATCATTGTGAGCCTTCCCTCCTGCCTCACATGGTGCCTTGCAGAATGGACACATCTTCCCGCAGCCAAACACTTTTGTGAACAGCTCGTTCTGCGGCTTGATTTTCAGTTTCTGCAATTTCTTTTTCAAGTCCCCTGCTTTTTGGAATTCTTCTGTCAGAGACTGTTCCATCTCCATCACAGATGTTTTGAGCCAGTGAGCAAACTGTTCCTGCTTGGAATTGTTGAGGAACATAGTGGCTTCCAACGCATCTTGGGGAATGACCAGCTTCTCTCCAAGTTCCCTGCATATGTCCTGAATGAATTCCTTTATGTTTACGTTCTCATTAGTCTGTGCCTTTGAGATTGCCTCATTGGTTACTTTGATAATCCCATTGAGTTGATACTTCTCCAATTCAAACATTTTGTTCCCTTGTGAAAAGCTTTTCAAGATTTCATCCAAAATCCAATTCTTGACAAAGGCTTCATAGTGACAAATGTAGTCCACATAGTTGTCAAAGTTGAATGCTGACAGCAGCTGCTTTAGGATAGAGTACTGGAAAAATGTCCGAGAGCTGAATTGAAAGGCGTTCTGTCCCGTCAGCATTTCATCAACAATTTCTGGACCCAGAGAATTGGTGACATAGGCTTCTACTGCAGGTCTGAGACAGAGGTTAGTGAACTCTGCAGCTTTCTTCTGACACTGATCTTGTCCACTGAACAAGTCTTTGAAGTCTGCCAAGTATTTACCTTTGAACTGTTCAAGGCACAAATGAGGATTGTTGTCATGTATGAACTGGTCATGCATCGCTTGGAAAGCCCTGGATGCAAACCCACAAATGTACAATTTAATGGAGACTTCAAATTTATCGCTTGTCCCAAGACGTTTGATTGCTTCCAACTCATCTTCAATCATGTGCAGGATCTCTTGAATGTATGTGTCATGGTAATTTGTTTTCTTTTGAACAGTCTCTCTCACAAACTCTTGGCATTTGCCTATGAGGTTGTCAGCCATGGCCTGGATTTTTCTTGTGTTCTCATCCATGTAAATGCTCTTCATAAACTTATTAAATATCCCCCTTGGAGAGACTATGAAGGGTTTTATTCCATGATCTTCAAGTTTCACTTTGTTCAACTTTTCATTCACTGCCTTCTGCATCATGTTAGACCGTAGCTGGTTGAAAACATGGCTCACAATGTCTCTTTTCTTCAATCCTGTAAAAGAGAGCTCCTTCACAGTTTTCTCCCACACCTTTTCAAATTCTCTGTCAAGCTCCTGATCTGACCTCTGACATTTGTTCTTTCTGCAGTCCTCAAGCAACATAAGCACCTTTTTTTCCATCACCGCTGTGTAGTTCTTCTTGATTGTGTCAAGCTTGTCCATTCCTTGTTGAATCTCAACATCAGCTTCCAGTTTACTCAGAACAGAGTTTTCTATCTCCCTTTTAAGACTTTTGGTGCTGTTTGCGAAATCCTCTCTGTATCTCTCCACCAAGTAGGCATGTCCATCTGCCTGTTCATAGTACTTGGTCAGGTTGTCAAGAAGGGTCTTCTCCCATTTGACAAGTTCTATTGAGGCTTCACTTTTCAAATGACTGAAAAGATCTCTCATGTCTTCTGTTTGATATTTCATTGCGAAGTTGGAAATCCTTGTTTCAGCATTTGTCATCCATGTGTGCATGTGCTTTCTGAATGACCATTCCCACTTACTGAACTCAATGCACAACTTCATGTAGGCATCAGCCACCAGGCTGTTTCTGAAGCTGAATATGAAGTTTTCATACTTCACAGCATTCCACAGGCTTTTGGTCCACTCCAGAAAGTCCATGATGTTGTTCCCAGAGGCATCACAGTTCTGGAAGACTTCGATCATGTTCTTTTTGAACTCGTATACGGACTCGCTGTAACCGGCGTTGACGGGTGCCATTGGGGGGTTTCCATGCCAAAGTCCAGGGATGTACCAGTTACCAGTTTCTGGGTTGTACTCCATCACATCAGTGAAGCACTTGTTATCCTCCTTGTTTTCCATTCTGGCTGCTGCCTGGGTCATCTCGTTCAATTGCTCCAGCAGCATTTTCCGGTCTCTCATGTTTTTATCATGTGCCGAGACATCTGCCACGTTCTGGTGGACGAACTGACACTTGGGTTTCTTTCCCACCTCTTTCATCCGGAGAAAAGCGTGGACCACGATCTGCAGGATGTCCTTCATTTCGGTCGAGTTCTCCATGGCAATATTGATTATTGTGACATCACTCAGCCCGACAACAAGTGTGGCTAGCTCATTGTCATGCTCGTAGCTGTCATCAAGCTGTGCCAGCTCTGGCGACTTCAGCCCTTCTGTGTCGATGATTACTAAGAAGTCGCAGTTCAGCTCTTTTTTGAAGTCGTCTTTGACTTTGATGAGCAGCAGGAAGGCCCCTCTTGTGCATCTGCCACTACTTACTGCGAACTGCACTCCAAACATTGTGTTCAATAGAGTGGACTTTCCTGTGCTCTGAACACCTAGAACGGTTACCACCAGGATCTTGCTCTTCGGTTGCACCAATATATTGAGCTGATGCAACACATCACTCACCCATCTCAGAGGTATGTTTGATGCGTCTCCATCCACCAGCTCCAGAGGAAACCCATCCAGAAGCAACTCAGCGCATAGTCTGGGCAGGTGTTTCAGTTGTTGCCTTGACTCTTCAGTTTCTTCCAGTAAGGCTGCAGATTCGTACAGTTGACCCATTTCACGTAGGAAATGCTCAGTTCCTAAAGAACTGTTTGAAATCTGTCTGTCAAGGTCTGCAATTTCATCTTTGTTTTCAGATGAATTCTGAGACTTTGCTTTGTACAGCTCTCTAAGCCCAGAAAGGTTTTCACGAGACATATTGTCCAGGTTCATTCTCATCCATTTCAAGAAGTAGGACCTTTCTAGCCCTGTACTTGATATTGCATTTATGAAGCAGGTCATTGCCTCTGACATGTCACACCTCCTTTGCTGTTCCCTAAGTTGTCTCTTCTCTGTTTGGAGTTCACTTTTGTACATCTCTAGGTTCTGGTTCCCAGCTTTCCGCAGTCTGCATTCCTCCTTCTCTAGACGTGCCAGCTCTTTCCAAATCTGTCCTTGCAAGGGAAGCTGACTTTCCTTATACTGTGGTGTGTCATGAATTTTTGACGTGATTGCATCAGCATTTTGCTTGGCACTCTGACATTCTTTGCAGTCCTCGTCAACCAGGATTCCAAGCTCATGTGCCACTTCAGCCATCTGCTCCAATGGCATTTTGCACTTTGAATTCTTGATCAACTCACCAACTGTGTTTCGGAGGTTCTTCACAAAGTCTGCATCATTCATCTGTTTGGTCTTCAGGATGATGCTGCTTTTCTTCAAGTTCAACTCTACTGCTGCTTTCTTCAATGCATCAATGTTGAAGCTCTTGCTCTGTGTGTCACCTACTAGAAACAGCTCTGCCTTGGTGTGTTGGCTGGTCAGTAGCTTGTACTTGGTGTCCAGGTTGTCAAAGAACACAAATACTGCTGTAGAGGTCTGGCAAAGAAAGGAATATTGTGTTTCAAAAGAACTGATGTCCCCTCTAAGATTGGTTACAGCAACAGCTTCACCAAAAATATCAATGTTTTTTTTCCCACTTGGGAGGTACCAGCTTATCTCAACCAATCCATTGGATATTCTCCTTGGGCTATCACCGCATTCTATGTCGTGGTGGACAAACGTGTCGTGATACTGTTGAGGATTACTCAGTAGCTTGTTTAGAATCTGAGACTTGGACAAAGAGCACTCACCCAATCTGACAAAAGAGACCATAGGGAGGTTAGAATGAACAATCCTGTCTTCAACAAATCCTCTGGAATCGGCCAATGAATGCGGTCTGAATTTCTTGACAATGTCTCTCATGGCCCAGAGCATTAGCGTGCACTCTTCTGTGTCACAATTGTGGAGAAGCAGTGGCACTGAAAACTGACACATTGACATTTTCAAAATCATCTCTTGCTGGAGAAAACCGTTGGAACACAGAAAGAGAGCAGTTATAATGTCTAAAGGGTTTACAACATTACTAGAGTCCAGGTTATTAACCAGACTCTCCAGATCTAGATCTATGTTGCAAAATGAAGCATCACAACTTGCCTCGCCTCCTGATGAGGTACACTTCACACTCCTAGCAGTCACATTAACCATCATTAACCTCTTTAGGAAAGTCCATGGCAGGGCTGAGAGAGTCTGAGCAGGTTCATCAGTGACTGTCTTCCCATCAATTTGGAGCACGGTGTTAAGGTCGAGCTTCTCTGTGTAGTGTTGCTCCAACCCCAGGTCCAGCAGCAAACTCTCCAGGTGGGTTTCTGTGGTAGAAAAAAGAGCGGATTCAGTTCTGACCTCCTTGGTTGTCAATCAATCCATTGTAAAACATCCTCCTGTCACATCAACACAGTGAAAAGTTTTAATACACTCACTTGTGCGGCCATATGTCACAGCCGACTTGCTTTGGGTCCCGTTCTTCAGCACCGTAGAAACATGGAAGGAGTACTTGACACCTGGACTCAGACTGGAGAAGGTCAGGGTGTTGGACTCTGTTGTTATCTTCTGGACTTCCTCTCCGTCACAGGAACAGGTCACGAGACATGCCTCAACGACACCAATCGGTTTGTCCCAACTCAGCGACACTGATTCACTGCTGACTTGGTCAATATTAACCTTTTCAGGTGGCACAGGTTCTGGAAAAAGGACAAAAAAGGCACAATTCAATTACAACTTGAAAAATGAAATCACAAGTCAAACATAATTCTCCCTGTAATGTTTGAATCATTGCACTTACTTGTATACATGGACATTTTAATCACAGAGTTCAGATCCCTATCTTCAGTGACCGATGTGATGCTGAAAGTGTACTCCGTCCCTGGAAACAGGCCTTCCACATCAGCGCTGTTGGAACCTTGGATTGACAGTTTCTCTATCTGGGTGTAGCAGGAGTAGGTCAACTCGTAACTCCGTGCCAGGTCAGAAGGAAGCCAGCTCAGAGAAACCGAGTCACTGCCAACATAGTGAACTGTTATCTCTCCAGGGGAGGAGAGCTCTGTGGAAGAGAGCAATAAAACGTGGAATAACCTGCACGTACATACCCCAGAAATATATAAACGTTTCATCTCTGGGCTAGGAAATGAGATATAGCAGCCAATCCCAAACCTGAAAATAATGTTTGACTATACATAATGAGTCTTCAACACTCTTTTCAGGCAAGAAAAGTTTATAAATACATGCTATTATACTGCATCATCACTACTGTTGTTATGCTATAATAATAATAATAGTAATGAAATAGTGATAAATAGTGAAAAACAAGTGAAATATGTTTTAAACAGTTACAACCAGCAATGTAAAGGCTGATCACCATTCAGTTAATAAAATAACACTCCCTATATATTCAATGCAAATAAGCATTCATGCAGTATTTATGTGAATGGAAAGCAACTGAAAATTATTGTATTAACATATAAAGTATACTCTACGGTTGTCAAGAATCCAGAGATACAGTATAATTCCTCTAATATTATTGAAGTACCTGCTACAGCAGCATCCATCTGTTGAGATGGCTCTGTCTCCAGACTGCAAGCGGTGTCCTCATCTTTCCCATGGTATAAGTCAAGGAATAGATCACTTGCATGAAAGTCCTTCAAATTAAAAGTAAAACATCTACAGCTAGAATTAAAGTGTTTTCCCCATACTGCAAATTGCATTGCATTAGATTTTTGTCCACAAATGTACCCTATCAATAGGTGCCCTTCTTATAACATCCCATCATGCTTAGGGTATTCATGTATGAAAATGCCCAGTTGCCCATTATTTTGGCTACCATGGCAAGAAAATGAGATCTCAGTGACTTTGAAAGAGGGGTCTCAAAAGAGGATATGGGTTTAAAGAGTGTGTGTGTGTGTGTGTGTGTGTGTGTTTGTGTATGTATGTCTCTCAGTCACCAATTGAATGGCGCCTGAGACAACATTTTCAACCACCATCAACAAAATACCAAATTATGGAATTTATTGTGGAAGAATGGTGTCCCATCCCTCCAATAGAGTTCCAGACACTTGTAAAACCTATGCAGAGGCGCATTGAAGCTGGTCTGGAGGCTCGCGGTGGCCCAACGCCCTATAAAGACACTTTTTTCTGGTGTTTCCTTAATTTTTGGAGTTACCTGTGTATTGAGCAGACAATAAAACATTTAAATAATAATAACCCTTATTTTAACAGGTAAGTTCTCATTTACAGCAACAACCTGGGGAATAGTTACAGGGGAGATGAATTTGCCAATTGGAAGCTGGGAAGGATTAGGAGACTGGGAATTAACACCCAGGTTAACACCCTTATTCTTAAGATAAGTGCCATGGGATCTTTATTAGCTCAGGAATTGTTTTGTGTCATTACATACAGCCAGGAAGATTCACAAGCATTTCACTACACACGCAATAACATCTGCTAACCACATGCATGTGACCAATACATTTTGATTTGATTTGACCACAGAGAGTCAGGACACCCATTTAAAGTCCCATCTGGAAGACAGCACCCTAAACAGGGCAATGTCACCAATTACTTCCCTGGGGCATTGGGATATTATTTAGACCAGAGGAAAGAGTGCCTCCTACTGGCCCCCCAAAGACACTCCAGAAGCAGCTGGTCTCCTACCCAGGGACAGACCAGAACCAACGCTGCTTAGCTTCAGAGGCAAGCAAGCAGTGGGATGCAGGGTGGTATGCTGCTGACAAGGATATCAAGTCTGTATGATAAGTTATACAACATATTTCTATCTGCAAAAACCTCAGTGTGAAAGAGCAACAGCACACCCTACCTCTTCATCTGAGGAGCTATCCATTGGCAGGGTGTCTTCAGTCGCTCCACTGCCTGGCTCTGAAATACGTTTGGGATAATAGATTAACTACTGTTACAATGGCAATGAAATACATGTTGCAGCAGATAAAAAATATGGTGAAACATTATCAGATGCTTTAATTTCCATTATATCTCACCAAAAAGAAAAAGCACTAACTGTAATATTGTTAATTATGCCAGTTATCCAAAGCGACTTACTGTGGCCCTGGGAATCAAAACCACTTTCCTGGCGTTGCAAGCATCATACTCTACCAACTAAGTCAGTGGTTCCCAAAGTGTGGGGACCACAGGGGTCTGCATGGGGGGTGCAGGGGTCCCCACACTTTGGCTAGGTTGTTTAGCCCATAGATTTAGTTCAAATGTTTGAGTCACTCAAATATCCTATAAAAACACATAACAGATTGTAAAATGTGTAGGGGGGGGGGGGGGGGGGGGGCATGAGTGAAATGCTGGAAGCGGGGCATGAGTGAAAAAGTTTGGGAACCCCTGACAATGATCCAGGTCCGATTAGTGTTTCCCCCCACACAGGGTTAGAATAGGTTGATCCTTGATCAAAGACTAAGAACGAGGAAATAATGATTTGCCCATGCTACAGGCGGCAATATTGGTCTGCTAATATAGGACTAGTAACCACTTTTGTCAGCACCCATACTTCCTGCCGCTATGCCAAAAGGACAATTTAGATTTATTTATTTTTATTCCTAAAAAGACACTTTCGTTAAGACCTGTGCACCAAAGATATCCATATAATTTTTTCCAGCAACTCTCTTCAAGGTCTTCCAGCAGCTCTCTTTTTTTTTCCTTCACTAACAGCCTAAGATATTAACATTTAAAATTCATCCAATGCCTTCCATGCTTCTGGATGACCTGATTACGTTGTCGCTGCTCGCAGTTGCTCCAGTGTGCACTGAGTGCCGGCTTTACCAGCTCACGCTTCGAACACACTGACTGCTTTATTGCGTTTTGGTACACCAGAAGTACATTCATTTCCAATGGAAAGCTGCATTCGCCTTGCAGCGTTGCGTTACAGAGGCAGTTTTAGTGCGTTCTATGTGGTGCATACATTGGATGTTTGATTTATCGAAAGTATGCGTCAAACTGTATGCGTAAACGGGTTGAAATGGTAGCAGAAGGTGAATGTTAAACTTTTTTGCACACATATCTAGATGATGCTGCATACTATTTTGAGCAATAACGCTATCGGTGTGATGATCAAGGCTTAAAGCGGATGAAAGCAACCACGAAACGGCGTATGCGAACGTGAGTAGACTCCAGTTCATATACACTGAGTGTACAAAACAATAGGATTACTGGGCCCAGATTCACAAAACCTTCTTAAGAAGAAATCTCTTCTTAACTGCCATTTTTTCCTTAACTAAAGATTTAAGAAGAAAGTTAAACAAAGTTGAAATTTTCTTGCACTATGGCTGCATTCCAAACACTTAAAAGACACCCTATCCCCTCAGCCCTCAAATTAAGTGGACACTTCTGATGACGTTTCATGACGTCTAACGAGTGTACACTTGCAGGGCAAGGAGCGAGGGAGGAAGGAATGATTTTTAAATGGACCACCCTTGCCAGGAAATTCGTCACTTGTTCATCCCGCGATGATTGTGTTTTCAGCCACCAGTAGACAAAATATTTAAGTTCCTTTGATCTGGGTGTGGTAGTAGGTGCCAGGCAAACTGGTTTGAGTGTGTCAAGAACTGTAATGCTGCTGGGTTTTTCCTTGTCAGTCATACAGGGTTTAAAACATATTATTGGATTTTACTTCCTTGATAGGTTGTAGTTTGTGGGAATACAATACAGGTTTAGTTATAATGAATTTAATAAAAAGGTTATAAGATATTGACTGGTAAAATATCATATTCACAAAAAGAAATCAAATGCTCAAAAGCCCAATTTTCAAATTTTTAATATAGACTTTTTTTCTATAATTTATGTATTTTTTATTGTATTTGTAAATGCATTCAATCTACTTGTGAATGTAAATAGTTAGTGTTTTATTATTATCAGCGTTTTATATCTTTGTAGTGTATTTTTGTGAATAATTGAGAAAAACACAGACGAAAATTGACTTCATGACTTCTAAAAAATAAAAAGGCCTGAGGCTACCTACCTCCCTCTTCCTCCACGATTGCGTTGCATCTCAAGCAAAACGGCTGTCCCTCCTCACAAAGCGTGTGACATCCAGGGCACTTCATTTTCAGAAAATGTCTGCCACACAACGTGACATCAATAATGTGCATAACAGTAAAGTGAAATGTTGTAGTGATTTAGACAACTCATAGAATTAATACAAAAAATAATGACTGCCGCATAATCGAATCATGAGAATGTTGAAAAAAAGCAAAGCCGATCAGGCTATGCTACCATATCAAACATTTGCATTCACAAAAATGATATTAGCCTACAGCGTCTTAGTTTATAATCAGCTACTGTGATATTACATTTACAATTTCCTAGAACTACAGGTTGTATAACGTTCACTTTCTTGAAATAAAGATAACGTTACCCTGTGATTTAAGCCATGAAAGAGTTTCATAAGCAAAGTTTGATGAGACACGACTCACCTGTTTATCACTCTGTAGCTCAATGACAAGGGGTAATCAAACGTTCCATGTACAGTACTTTCATTGGGATGAACCATGTGCAAGAATGACAACATGTCTTATCGTGCCTGACAACATTCATGCCATCCTATTTCAAACATTTTCAGACCTTTACTGTATTAGCCTACGTTATATTTGGATGTAATAACCGTGAAATATTTTTTTATATCATCATTTGGTTATTATTTGGTTCAGTCCATCTATCCTTAACTTTCAGTTTCATTTTCTTGAAATGGGTAAGTAAGTGAATTTCCTAGTTAGGGCGAAGCAGTCTAGGAGCAGTAGGCTGGAGAAAGTTTAATGGCACAGATTCAAGAATGAACTGGAACATGAATTAACTGTATGTGTAGATGGTGTCGATGATTCAGTTACTCGAGAAGGAGACAAGTCATAACTCAGAACCAGGTGGAATTGATATTAAATCAAGCGATTTATTTGATGCAAAGATATTTGGTAACTCGTGCACGGGCTCGTTCCTTCAGCTCTTAGGGAATCATCAGGAACAAAGAAGAGCGCCTAAACATGTGGCACACATACTTATACAGAGCAATAGTAATAAAATGACGTAGGTAGAGTCTGGTAGATTCACACGCCTGACTGGTCGTTGTTATGGAGGGGCAGTCCCTCCTCGGGCAGTATCGACTTCCCATTGGCTCTTAGCAGTGTTCTTTGTCCTCGGAGTCCAGCCCTCATAAGTCTGTGTGTGTGTGTGTGTGTGTTTAGGATTAGCTGTTCTAACAGATGTGTTGGCATACGGGTTGTGTAATGTTTCGAGCTAATGTGTGTAATACAGCGTTGGTAATAAGCGACATCAAGAATATATTTATTACAAATCCCCCTCTTCACGTCTCACAAGAGACGTGAAAAATAGGCCAACGGCTAGTCCAATATATACGTGGCTGAACCAATAGGACTGGGGTGCAGGTACCTACCCACCCTTTTTGCAGTGTCTGCCTCATACGTCCTTTACTGGTACACGCCCATCACACATCTGTTACCAGGCTGTAAGTAGTTTCTCCTGTGCCTCTGAACTCAGATCAGTAACATTAACTACTGACTTACTCCATTAAAATCACCCAAATCTCTGGTGCCATTCTTGTCTATAACACTCCCCTGGAGTCAGAGTGAACTGGGGTGGGTTAGCAGCCTCTTTCAATCTGGCCAACCCTATCCCTGTAGTTTTAACCTCTGTTTTGCTCAGTTAATTTTGGTGCTATTTACGTCTATACAGGTATCCTAACCATAGTCATCCGTGCAAGCCCAATACTTGTATAATATCATCTTGGCTCACCGCCTTTACTTAATATTTTCCCCAAATATGTTTAAACTGTAGCCCAAGGGCAACTGGCAGTAGGTCCCGTACAGAGGTATAATGCATAAGTATGAACAATTATTTTGAAAACCACATCCTGCCCCTCTCTTCTATTGACACCTCTGCAGATGCAGAGACTGATGTATTTTTGTCAATCAAATCAGCAGAACACATTATCCCTTCCTTCTTATAGCTATTAGGAATTCTGCCAATCATTCGTTGTTCACAAGTCCATGGTACCCACTTGACCCTCTCACGCCTGTTAATGATCAGCGCTGAAACACCTTTAGTAGTACCAGTCATTGTCTTTCTTCTAGCTTCGAATTGTCCCATTTGTAAGATGGTTGCGTTGGGGCTCATCAATGTCTGGCCCTGTACTGTAGGCATCAACCAGAGCACGTAGCTCAGCAGCACCATTCACATTGCCAGTGTCCCCCATAGCTGGAGTACCAACAGAGAGTGATGATTCTGCCTGAGCATTCTCCCTCTCCCCTTCGTCTTCTGTCCTTGTGTCATCTCCTTCCCCGGATGGGGTTTCCCGCATCTTCTGCTCCCTCATCGTTGGATCGCTGTACCCGTCGTGGTGCTCTGGTGCAGTGGTTGAGATGGCATCAGGTCGAACTTCCCTCTACTCGAACAGCTGTTGGTGTGGCCTGGGTGACCATGTAAGGACCCTCTCATCTCGATTCATTCCACCTCCTCCGGAAGTCTCTGATGTAGACTCTGTCCCCTGGCTCGACTGCTCGAATTGGGTCCACCTCCTGCTCTGGAACCCTGTATTTCTCCTGTTGATAAACAACTTTATGCAGAGCAGTTAATAGTCCATTGTACTCATTCAATTCTCCCTCCATATTCTCTAAAAAGGTGGACCATCACAAGACCCTCTAAAAACTGACACTGGCATGAGTCAAACTGTAAGCAGTTCATGCAGTGTTAGATGTGTTATTTGATTAGTTTTTATGCTATAAGTCATTAGTGCCAGGGAAAAAACACCCACCTGTTTCATCAGTGTACTCTCACAGATTTGATCATATCTACATAGTCCATTACCAGGTGTTTAAATGGTCCTTCTGGTACTGGAATCTGTCCAATTGGTGCCGTTAACCCCTTCCTGATATTATTTAATGCACATATTTGACACGTTTCACACTCTGCTCGTCTTAAATCCACTGTTACTTGCATGTATGGAGACCAAAAACCTTGTTTTTTTAATTTTCCTCATCACCTCCCCCCTTGCGCAATGGTCAAAACCATGCGCATTTGTAACAAGTAATTTCAACAGTACAATAGAGCTACTACCAGTCCTCCATGTGTTCTCCGCAATCCATTTATGTCTCGTCACCCCCCTTTCACCCGATATACTTGGCTCATATCTCTCTGCTCTCCCTTGCATTCTCAGTATGTCATCTATTGCAAGCTACTTCTTCTTCATCTGTAAATTTTATATAATGCAAATATAATAAAGTTATCCCACTGATCTAACACTTCCTGCACTAGTTCTCCTATTCCTCCTATCCAATACACATTGTCTGCCTTTGCCTGTATATATTTGCTGCCTGTAATCTTCACCATTTATTGTCCTGTTCCTTCCCTGTCTATTTCTATCCCTTCTAATGTATACTTAATTTGAATACCCATTTGACATAGTGCATCCTTTCCTAATAAATTTACTGGAGTATGTTCTGATTACAATTCCGGTATGCAGGCGGTTGTCCTTCCTGCTTCTAAATTTAGTGGTGCTGCCATAGAAATTAGCAGCATTTGTCCCAAGAATCCTATTGTCTTCTTAAATTTACATGACACGGAGAGGTTAGGCAAAATTTGGATTTATACTCAAATACATTGCTCCAGTATCTATCATCATGGGTGTGCCTCTATTATTCACCCATACCTGTAGCATAGGTTCATCATCAGCCTGCATGGTTATTGCTGCAAACTGACCCTCCCCTTTAGGACTCTCTGGGCATCCCTAGTCCCTTTAATTTGGTCTTCCCCAGTGGTTCACTGGTCCCTGTGGAGCATGTGTTTGAGATTGCTGCCATGCATCCGAGGTGGGACCATTTCCTTGCCAATTGTCCTGTTGTGGATGCCTAAGCATCCAAGGATTGGTAGGACAATTGCTTCTGGTGTGCCCTGTCTGACTGCACCCCCAGCAGGCACCTGGTTGTCCTTTTTGACCTCTATTCTGCCGTGCCTGATACTGCGGTTGATACCCCTGTGTTCGAGGTGCATTTCCGTTGATTTTATTTTGCAAGCCTCCCAGGGATTGCTGTGTATACACATTCACTACTGGCGGAGCAGGTGCCCTTGGACCCTGCTGTTGAGGTGGCGGTTGCGGGCCTCCATGAGTGACTGGCCCAGGTAGAGGTGACAGGGTTAGAGGAGCCCGTGTTGTATTTTTGTCCTTTTTTGTTAGTTCATCCAGCTGCATTTGTGTCAACTTTCTCTGGATGTCTCTGACCTGTTCTGCCAGTCTTTGTTCATCTTTTCGATATTCTTCCACTGCATGGACAACATGGTCACAGAATTCCTCGTGGGTCTTTTGATGTCAGTCCCACCACATTGTCCAGTCTGCTCTTGACCGCTGTCAGCATGGATTCCACCAGAGTTGTCCTGAACATTGTTGTTATCAGTGGGTCTGTCTCTGGAGCCCTTTCAGTCTCCTGCTGCCACCATCTCAGTTGGTTGTGTACACAGGCTCTTGGATTTTTCTTGTCCCCCAGTGCCTTTCTTGTTGGATATTGGTGTTTTAGGGCCCTCCACACCCTAGTTCTGTATTGATCGAACAGTTCTCCATCCATCACTCGATCCCCTGTCAGATCCCCCATGCCACCTACTGCCAATACCTCATCCATTTTAGCCTTTCCCACCACCCTGGCCAACAGTGCCTTCAGGTCCCCCACCGCCAGCAGTTTCCCCATCGTCTGCTCTTCAAAAGCTCCAATCCAATTTCTGGCCCCATCATGGATGCCTGGCAGTTTGCTCACCAGGCCCTCCAGGTC
The DNA here is from genome assembly GCA_023634145.1 of Thymallus thymallus. Lineage (NCBI taxonomy): Eukaryota > Metazoa > Chordata > Actinopteri > Salmoniformes > Salmonidae > Thymallus > Thymallus thymallus. Next base: position 11,447,522 of record CM042422.1, read on the forward strand.
CTGACAACCACAGGGTTCAAATTGCATCTGAGTTCCTTTTAACATCTCCAAAAGAAAACTATATACCGTTTAGGTTGTTTTAAAATCTGTTCTAGGCCTTAGCTACCTTCCTACACATTATTCTGCTTTCCTCCTTTCCTCCACAAGAAATTATACTATCTTCTCTGAACACATCCACTCTCTCCTCTACCTCCTCATTACCTTCTTTATCTCGTCGAGATATAACACATCTATTCTGACCTACTTCCTCCTGAAGCCCCTCAGTTTTACTCAGTCTCCGATCAGGACAGGGATTTCGTCTCTGTCCTCTCTGGCTGAGACCTCCTGTGTTTTCCTAGAAATGAGAATACATAAACCTAACAGTAAAAGTTAGTTTCCTCATATAATGTTAACAGATCATCTTCCAGTCTAGTCAGTCTGTTCGTCAATCAGCGGCCTATAATATGGAACATTCATGGGACGGCCTGTTAACATCCCATGAGGGCTAAACCCAGTACCCCTATAGGGGTTGCTTCACATTTTCCTCAACACCAGATGTATACATTCTATTCAGGTTCAACCTGCTAATCTAGGCTTTAGCCATAACTTTTTGGATCATAGAGACACATTTCTGATCTATTCCCATCATCAGGACAATTTGGGTCACGGCATCTCTTGTAACATGGGTGCCGTGTGTCTACAGACAAAGTTTCTGGGATTCCGAATCCAGGGAATATTTCCCTTACCAGACCGTTAGCTACTATGTTGGCATCACAGCAGGTATAACCCTCATATGACTCTGTCACTTATCACTAGACAATAGCACTTTCTCTCCTTTCTCTTAATCATATCAATAAAGTCTAATGCAATGTGTGTAAATACACCACTAAGTAAAATTAACTAGTTTAAGAGGCGTCTACTTGGCAATGTTATATTAAATACACATAACGCATATTAAAAAATAGTCTCATTCTATCCTATGTTCTTTTAACTTCTGCTAAGTTTAGGCCAAACCAATCTTGTAAAAAACCTAAAACCTTATGTACCATATTCCCTCTTGATGAATGACTCACCAACCATGAGCCTATTCGCCAAACCTACGGAATGAGCTACTCTAGCAACACAAATTTACCTGAAAGGTGTTGTCACAGAGGCCATCAGGGCCCTGGGAGCAACCTCTGGTCTCCCATAGGGAGTGAGACATATGGTCAGTCCCCTGTTGTTGTTGCAACTCAACAACAGGCGAGGCCATAGCAAAAACCAGATACACAACATGGGTGTGAAACCTTTCAGCAGCAACTTTATTACCTAAGCTAATATTGTCTTGATTGGCTTGTTGGCACAAACCCTCAAAATGCCAACCTAGCTGGGAGCAACATAGCTTCCAGCTGGGCCTCAATCTGTAAACATATTATTTACCTACTATTTCCATATGCATTCATAAAATCACTACTTTTCCAAACTCCTACTCATAGTGGGCAAACACCAATCTAAATCAGAATATCTGTTCACATGTACACCACTACCTAGTTTACATGACTCAGTGAGGGCCATCATAGTAAATTAGAACCTGTAATCACAAAAGTGAAATAACCCACAAATAAGTTGATCAATATTGTCCTATTAAGTTAGACTGTCAACTAAAAAATAAAATTAAAACTAACCCATATTCTATAAATACTGTCCTATCAATTGAGTCAATCTCATATTTTAACACAGCCCATCCCCCACATTTGTTTCTTATCAAGTTCAAACGTTAAAATCACAGCCCAACATTTTTTTTTTTTTTAAGTAATTTGTTCTTCCATACGCTACAATCATACTTCCTAATTGTTTTAAGTAATTAGTTCTTCCCTGTGATACATGGCTTTGCCCATGTATCATAATTACTACATATCTAAACAAAGACTTTAGTAATATTGGTAAATTACCCTAATGCCAAATATCATCTCGGAGGATTGCCCCTCCCTTTTTCCATATTTCTAATTCTCTCTGTGTGAAGAGCAGAATGTAGCACTCAGGCTCTACGTGAATAACGGAACCCATGGTCCCATTTTCCCCAACTAAGGTGTCAGTGGTTGGAATCGAATTGTTTAGGGCGCGCAAGTCGGCCCTGGTTTCAGTCAAAGTTCTGGAAGGGGTTGGGGCTGGAGTGCAGTGTGTAAGGTGGTGCCAAGGCGCTCCTGATTTACCTTTGACCTGGACCGAGTGTGAAGTAACTTCCTTCACTTCGTACGGTCCAGTCCACCTGGGTTCCAGCCACTTTCTCTTGTGGACTTTAACCCTCACCCAGTCCCCAACTTTTACCTTCAGTGGTGATGAATCTCCCAGCAGCTCCCCCTCTTGGACCTTGTGGATCTGTGTGGAAAGCGCTGCAGAAAGGTCCGTCAGTTTTCTCACATAATCAGACATTACAATTTGTTGTACATCAAGGGCGGGCATATGACCTCCCTCCCTTGGTGGACCAGGCATAGCCCTCCCTGTTATTATCTCATGGGGAGAGAGATGGGTCCCTGCCCCGGGTGAGGACCTCATAGCCATCAAGGCCAGGGGCAGGGCTTCCACCCAGGTCAACTTAGAGCCTGCACATACCTTTGCAATTTTAGCTTTCAAGGTTTGATTTGCGCGTTCCACTAGACCCTGAGATTGTGGTCTGTACACTGACCCAAACTTGTGCACAATACCCAACCTTTCCTCAATGTAGAAGCCATTCTTCAATGTGTTATCGCCAATTTAATATGTTCAGAGTCAGTGGAATCAGCGCATGCCAAACCTTATTCTATTACAGTTATATATTATCACACATCACATATTACACATTACAATACGGTAAGACCAAACAGAAGCAGGGACACACAAACACAAATTTGCCTAAACACAGTCAACCGGGCTAGAAAGCACTCTAGAACCTCCGGGACGAAGCTATTTCAATCCAATTAGACAGACAGATCGTACTCCCTCAAAGGTACGTACAGACAAGCACTCTCAAACAGAGGCTGAGAACTAGTCTCAGACGCACTGGAGGCGCACAGATCCCTCCCTAAACAAAATCAACCGGGCTAGAATAAATTCTAGACCTCCGGGACGAAACTAGTACGTATATAGTCCTCTAAATCAATAGGACGGGATATGTCACACTCTACCTATGGGGATGTATTTAAGTTATAATTACTTTAATTCTCCACCTTAACTGAGTGTTCCCTTCTGGTCAGCTAGTCCAAAAGGCCTTCTCTAGTTGGTGGATACGGCTATCAATGTTGCGCCACACAGGCTCTTAATCTTAACCAGGGAGTCACACAGACTTTAACCCACACAGGGTGCCACACAGGCTATCACAGACCCACACAGGGTGCCACACAGGCTATCACAGACCCACACAGGGTGCCACACAGGCTATCACAGATCCACACAGGATCGCCACACAGGCTCACTTCTTCCTTTACCTTTTTCCTATATTACTATTACACAAATATCTTTGCAATCAGCCTTCGCATTCGTAATACATCTATAAGAAATATTTTAACAACAATTCATACTCACGCCCAGTACTACTGATCAAAATTTGGATAATACTATAATACAATATTGCAGATTCGATTAAACAGGTTCTGCTTACCTTATTTAGTCGAGCTCATTGATCAGTTTCCTGGGGTGAGAAGAATTGCCGATGGCTCCTGCGAACAGGTCACCCGTCCTTGTAAATTCGTCAACGACCCGTCTCCTCTCACATCAACTACCTATGGATCGAAATCAGAAGACTGAAACCATCCTCTGCTACCATTTTGTCGATGATTCAGTTACTCGAGAAGGAGACAAGTCATAACTCAGAACCAGGTGGAATTTATATTAAATCAAGCGATTTATTTGATGCAAAGATATTTGGTAACTCGTGCACGGGCTCGTTCCTTCAGCTCTTAGGGAATCATCAGGAACAAAGAAGAGCGCCTAAACATGTGGCACACATACTTATACAGAGCAATAGTAATAAAATGACGTAGGTAGAGTCTGGTAGATTCACACGCCTGACTGGTCGTTGTTATGGAGGGGCAGTCCCTCCTCGGGCAGTATCGACTTCCCATTGGCTCTTAGCAGTGTTCTTTGTCCTCGGAGTCCAGCCCTCATAAGTCTGTGTGTGTGTGTGTGTGTGTGTTTAGGATTAGCTGTTCTAACAGATGTGTTGGCATACGGGTTGTGTAATGTTTCGAGCTAATGTGTGTAATACAGCTTTGGTAATAAGCGACATCAAGAATATATTTATTACAATGGCTTGACAGAAATGGTAGCAGAAAGTGAATGTTTAACTTATCCAGATGATGCAATGTACCATTTTGCGCAAAATCGCTGTAGGTGTGATCGAGGCATAAGACAGAGGGGCGCAGTTTTGCAGTGGAGGAAAAAGTATGATGATTCAAGTAAAAGTGAAAGTCACCCAGTAAAATACTACTTGAGTAAAAGTCTAAAAGTATTTGGTTTTAAATATACTTAAGTATCAAAAGTAAAAGTATAAATCATTTCACATTCCTTAAATTAAGCAAAACAGACTGCACGATTTTCTTGTTATTTTAATTTAGGATAGCCAGTGGCACACTACAACACGCATTTACAAACTATGCGTTTATGTTTAGTATGTCCTCCAAAATGGTACATTGCATCATCTGTATATGTGTGCAACAAAAGTTCAACATTCACTTTCTGATACCATTTCTGTCAAGCCACTTACAGTTTGACGCATATGTCTGATAAATCCAAAGTATGCGCCACCAGGGCTGGGTAGGTTACTTTCTAAATGTAATCTGTTACAGTTACAAGTTACCTGTCTAAAATTGTAATCAGTAACGTAACTTTTGGATTACCCAAACTCAGTAACGTAATCTGATTACAGTCCGTTACTTTTCCTTAAGAGGCATTAGAAGAAGACAAAAATGTATGTTAACAATTGAACGACGTCTATTACAGGATAAATCAATGTTAAAGTTAACATAGCTGGTGAAGGGGTTAACTAGGGGTGTCAACCCCTTAAATGATTAATACATTGTGTTATGAAATTATACAACATGAGTGTGTTATGAAATATTAAACTGCAAGGTATCCTCTAACGAGGCCTTTGTGTGTGTGCTAAAGCTTGTTTTGAGCTGTGCCCTGCAGACACTATCAGACAGAGGAAGCCGCCCACGCATACTGTATATGTGACAATGTAGAGTTTCCATCAACCTCGCGCGGAATGTAGATATTAAAGAACGCCGCAGTTCGCGGTATTGTAGTGGGTGAAACCATTCACTTCAGAAAAAGGGGTGATATAAATAAAGTTTCCTTTCATTATGTGTTACTGAATTCATAAGAATATGTGCTGCCATTGTAGTAAGGTTGGTAATACGAGAGGTTGTCGGACATTTTTGTACTATTTTCTTTGAAAGAACAACTAGTGGGTTTTGAGTGCTTCTCCCCTATTTGGGAAGTTGGTCTGCCTGCTCCTCAGTCCGAGAGAGATATTCTGATAGCAGGATCATGTCTCCTTCCTCTGTATATAAAAAACGGTTTAAAACTGTATAACACAATAGTGTTTTTGGAAAACGGGTTCATATATCTTAAAGTCAATAGCGAATGTGAATATGTATATATTTATTTTGCCGTTAACGTATTGAAGACCTATTTCAGCAAGTTAACCAAGTTTTTGCTGGCTTAGCTAGCCATGTTGATGACGAGCTAACTAGCAACGTTGGTCACCGCAATACAATGTCACGCTAGCTATTGCTAGCAGGTGATTTATTGAAATATTAAGTGAATGTTTATTTTCTTACTACCTTAAAAGGTTTATATAAAAGTGTTGTACTTGTGCTCTGTATTTATGGATTAATATCATTTCACATTGAGGGTATGTATTATTACTGTTGCTCCTATCTAAAATATATCTTGTGTCCTACCTAACCAGTGAACGTGTGGTGTGGCTGTGACCGTCCTGTCAATGCCTGTCATCACTGTTTGATATCTTTTACTGCAGCTAAAAACCGAGTCAACCCTTTAGTGTGGGTGTCCGTGTACCTTTCTTCTGGGGGGCTATGTGAAGTTGGTTACATATTCAGTATATAATAATTAAACATTACACCAACCAGTCTGCTAAATGTTCATTCATGTTCCAGTTCATTCTTGAATCTGTGCCATTAAACTTTCTCCAGTCTCCTGCTCCTAGACTGCTTCGCCCTAACTACAGTAGGCTATTCACTTACTTTCCCATTTCGAGGAAATGAAACTGAAAGTTAAGCATAGATGGACTGAACCAAATAATAACTAAATTATATATTTTTTAAAAACTTTAATGGCTTAAATCACAGGGCAACGTTTTTATCTTTATTTCAAGAAAGTGAATGTTATACAACCTGTAGTTCTAGGAAATTGTAAATGTAATATCACAGTAGCTGATTATAAACTAAGACGCTGTAGGCTAATATCATTTTTGTGAATGCAAATGTTTGATATGGTAGCATAGCCTGATCGGCTTTGCTTTTTTTCAACATTCTCATGATTCGATTATGCTGCAGTCATTATTTTTGTATTAATTCTATGAGTTGTCTAAATCACTACAACATTTCACTTTACTGTTAGGCACATTATTGATGTCACGTTGTGTGGCAGACATTTTCTGAAAATGAAGTGCCCTGGATGTCACACGCTTTGTGAGGAGGGACAGCCGGTGCCCAGTCCTGGCTCGGTCATCTGCGCTGCTCCATGGCGGGAGCCTCCAGGGACTGTCCACAGGAAGTCGATCTCGTCCTCCCTCCGGCTGTACCTCCCACCACGTCTGTACCTCCTGGGGATGATTGTAGAACCCCTCCGGGGGCAGCCGGTCCTCCGCTGTTGGAGGTTGTATTTTGTATATGTCATTGTATTGTAACTGTCATCAAATTTAGATTGTCTAGACCTAGGATTTTAACCTGCAACATAAAAACAGTGGGGATCATGCATTTTAGGGGCGGCAGGAAGCCTAGCGGTTGGGTCAGTAACTGAAAGGTCGCTGGTTCGAATACCCGAGCCGACAAGGTGAAATACGTGTCGATGTGCCCTTGAGCAAGGCACTTAACTCTAATTTGCTCCAGGGGCTGTGCCTGTAGGTAGGCTATCATTATAAATAAGAATTTGTTCTTAACTGACTTGTCGAGTTAAATAAAGGTTAAATATTATTATTATTTTTTAAATGCAGTATAACATGGCTTAGGCTATAACATGAACTTTGCCATGCCTGATAAGAGTTAATATTCCTAGGCCATAGATTAAACATGGCAGGCAACTATTTGCACTCTTCAGGGTTTGGCGTGAATTCCATTTCAATACAGGAAGTAAACATCAAATATGTATACAAGTCAATGCTTTTAAAAGGCTATTGGGAACTTTACCTTTGAATCTACTGAATATTAATCAAGACTGCATTCACGTTTGCCAATCAGTTCTTAAATAAATATTGCATTTCAGTATTTATACAGTAGAGTAGTTTTAGTTTTCTCATGTAATCAGATGAAGGCGTTGTCTGCAGGCAATACTTGGGTACTTATGTTGTATAAATAAACATGTTTTTTTTGCACTGACAGTGAAAATGTACTTGTAGATTCATGTATAAATGAATAAGGTTTTCAGTGTTAAACAAAAAACTCAAATGTATTTTTAAAAGGAGAATTATCGGCCTCCTAAATAGAATAATTTTTATGATTTACTTGAATCAAATTGCTGTGATCACAACTGAATTTGCTGATAGGGAATGTTTTCTGCTTGGCGATTTTAATCACCCCAAAAAAGTACACTAGTAAATGCCCTGTATAACTTTAATCAATTATTTGGACTAACAAACAACTAATTGTTGAGCCAACCCGGGTGTGTATTGACAGTGAATCAACTTTGGATTTGATTATTGTGTCAGACCAAGACAATGTCTGTCAGCCAGGAGTCTTAAATATTGGTTTTAGTGATCATATGGTAACCTACTGTACCCGAAAGAAATCCAAAATTCTACTTGAGCCAGGTAATAACTACATGAAGGTACGGTCTATGAAACAATACTCAAAATAACGTTTTGTAGAAGTGCTTGGCATTTTGGATTGGTCTCATGTACTAAACTGGGACGATGTTGATCAAGCTTGGTATCTTTTTAAAGATCTGTTTTTGTCTGCACTCGACTCTCTGGCTCTGATTAAACAAATTCGAATCAAACAGTGGTCAGGGAAATGGATCACTTCCGAGATATTAGACCTCATAAGGAAAAGGGATCGCTACTTGGCCAAATTCAGAAAGACAAATCTACAACAAGATTATGATGGTTATATTAACTGTAGAAACCAGGCAAGATACGAAATGGACAAGGCCAAATCCCAACATTATATAGACGCTGTTAATGACAACTTACATCAGCCTCGTAAATTGTGGAACATTTTAAAGGACATTGGCTCAAAAAATCCCCATAAAGTAAAATCCAGTAGTATTAGCCTGAATATTGATGATGTTTTATGCCATGACCAGGCAAAGGTTGCAAATAATTTTTAGGCATTTTTTACCACCGTAGCCTCATCTCTGGTTAAGAAGCTACCGACCTGCTCAGGGCACTATGGCCAGTCTTTCATTAAGAATTTTTACCATAGCATAGGAATCACAAATTATTTGTTTGAGCTGTGCATGGTAACAGAGGACAAAGTTTCTCCAATCTGGCTCTAGAGAAGCTCATTCCACTCATACTTGCCTTATCCATCTTTTTGACCACATCAAGCAGGAAAGTGAGAAGGGGAACTATACAGGTATGGTTATGTTAGACTTGCAGAAAGCTTTTGAGACTGTGGACCATGATATTCTCCTGATGAAACTGATATGCATGGGTCTAAATGATGTATCAGTAAATTGGTTTAGGTCTTATCTGACAAACAGAACACAAGTACAGTGGGGAGAACAAGTATTTGATACACTGCCAATTTTGCAGGTTTTCCCACTTACAAAGCATGTAGAAGTCTTTCATTTTTATCATAGGTACTCTTCAACTGTGAGTGACGGAATCTAAAACAAAAATGCAGAAAATCACATTGTATGATTTTTAAGTAATTTATTTGCATTTTATTGCATGACATAAGTATTTGATACATCAGAAAAGCAGAACTTAATATTTGGTAGAGAAACCTTTGTTTGCAATTACAGAGATCATACGTTTCCTGTAGTTCTTGACCAGGTTTGCACACACTGCAGCAGGGATTTTGGCCCACTCCTCCATCCAGATCCTTCAGGTTTCGGGGCTGTCGCTGGGCAATACGGACTTTCAGCTCCCTCCAAAGATTTTCTATTGGGTTCAGGTCTGGAGACTGGCTAGGCCACTCCAGGACCTTGAGATGCTTCTTACGGAGCCACTCCTTAGTTGCCCTGGCTGTGTGTTTCGGGTCGTTGTCATGCTCGAAGACCCAGCCACGACCCATCTTCAATTCTCTTACTGAGGGAAGGAAGTTGTTGGCCAAGATCTCGCGATACATGGCCCAATCCATCCTCCCCTCAATACGGTGCAGTCGTCCTGTCCCCTTTGCAGAAAAATATCCCCAAAGAATGATGTTTCCACCTCCATGCTTCACGGTTGGGATGGTGTTCTTGGGGTTGTACTCATCCTTCTTCTTCCTCCAAACACGGCGAGTGGAGTTTAGACCAAAAAGCTCTATTTTTGTCTCATCAGACCACATGACCTTCTCCCATTCCTCCTCTGGATCATCCAGATGGTCATTGGCAAACTTCAGACGGGCCTGGACATGCGCTGGCTTGAGCAGGGGGACCTTGCGTGCGCTGCAGGATTTTAATCCATGACGGCGCAGTGTGTTACTAATGGTTTTCTTTGAGACTGTGGTCCCAGCTCTCTTCAGGTCATTGACGAGGTCCTGCCGTGTAGTTCTGGGCTGATCCCTCACCTTCCTCATGATCATTGATGCCCCACAAGGTGAGATCTTGCATGGTGCCCCAGACCAAGGGAGATTGACCGTCATCTTGAACTTCTTCCATTTTCTAATAATTGCGCCAACAGTTGTTGCCTTCTCACCAAGCTGCTTGCCTATTGTCCTGTAGCCCGTCCCAGCCTTGTGCAGGTCTACAATTTTATCCCTACACAGCTGTTTGATTGAGTGTGTGGAGTCCGTTTGATTGAGTGTGTGGACAGGTGACTTTTATACAGGTAACGAGTTCAAACAGGTGCAGTTAATACAGGTTATGAGTGGAGAACAGGTCCCTGGGTCACCGGTTTGCTTGGGTGGGGGTCCCTGGGTCACTGGTTTGCTTGGGTGGGGGTCCCTGGGTCACTGGTTTGCCTGGGTGGGGGTCCCTGGGTCACCGGTTTGCTTGGGTGGGGGTCCCTGGGTCACTAGTTTGCTTGGGTGGGGGTCCCTGGGTAATAAAAGTGTGGAGACCCCTGCTCTATAATCACTATTTGTGTATGTCTACAAAAGAGAGCAATACTTTATTTTCTTTTGTAGTTGTTGTCCTTTCTTTTCTTCTTCACCTTGTATTGTTTAACGGAGATCATTACAGAGATGAAGTGAGTAGGGAGATAAGAGGTGTGCAGTTAAAGAAGTCAAATCCGGTAGCGAACCCTGGTCTCTCACGGGGGCATATGTACTCTTGAATTATATTATTATATAATATATTATTTTCAATTATAATGACTAATGTGTTTAAGTCAAAATAGCACCACAATATCTTCACATTAGACTAATTTTGAAGTCTGAAAACATCTGACAATTTTTGATTTTGGAGCGTTAAATTCCTTTAACTTTAGTTCAAGATTAAAGAAGACTTTTGAATTTAATTGAATATCTACCTCCTTCTCTTCACCAGGCATACCGACTACTCTGGTGACCCTGCTATGGCTGTGGGGATGGTGGCTGCCCCCTGTCCTGCCCTCGTGCACTACGGGCCGGCCAGCAGAGTGCAAGGCTGCCCCGTCAGCTCCCGGTACCAACCTGGCGGGCGAGGGTTTCAACATTGTCACCATGGAGCGCAAGCAGGCCTATGTCATTGATGTGGACAACTGGAAGCAGTCCACGACTGGGACATGTACCCTCTGTGTTAACCCTTTCATGAAGGGCCAGACTCAGAGGCTGCCCGCGGCTGTGGTGGACTGGCGTCCCTCGCAACAGTGCCACATGAAGTTGTCCAGCATGGTCTACGACTCCAGCGAGGCGTTTGTGAGCAGCAGCCAAACAGATGTAATACTACTACTGCTACTACTACAACTATAACTTCTACTAATACTACAACTACTACTACTATTACTACTAATACAACAACTACTACTATAACTACTAATACTACAGCTACTACTTGTCAGGCTCTGGCCATAGGGAGCTCTTTGGCTCCTCTAGATAGCCAGGGTCAGAGCCTGACAGATCTAGTAGACCTAGATCTATGTTTTCCTTTTTGTGCTGAATCCCCAATTAGAGACAGCTGCGAGCCGTTGTCTCTAATTGGGGATTCTATTTAAGTTGCTTTATCCCACACCTGCTGTGTGGGTCATTGTTTGTATATCTTCAGTGCACGGTTGAAGTAAGTGTATTTCTGTTTTGTGTAACGTTGTTGTTTTGGTCAGTTCGTCACTGAGTATATTTATATATATATATATATATAATAAATAGAATGTCGAACTACGACTGCGCTTCGCCTTGGTCTATGTATACACCCGATCGTGACCCTGCTACTACTACTAATACTACAGCTACTACTACTAATACTACTACTGCTGAAAATAATAATAATAATTTATTGAATACATTTAGCATTGTATAATAAGACTCATTTATAATGATATCTATACATATAATCAAATTAATAATACTACTAATAGAAATAAGAATACTAATAATTTATTCAATATATATTGTGCTTTTTCCATTATGGGGTAAACTCACCCTATCCACCACCAATGTGTAGGTGGACGCCAGTTGGTCGATTGGTCTGGACGTTGTGACCCCCCAGGCTAAAGGGGCGGTCATGGTGGGAGGTACCCACTCCAGAGCTGCAGAGATGGTGATGAGCCAGTCCAAGCAGGACAAGTACAGCTTCATCAAACAGGATATACACTGCTCCTATTACAGGTGATATACTTTTATAAATATAATAACTTCACTGATGTTATAAAGTTGACCTTCCTATATATAGCCAACACTGCTCTCTACAGGCTATAGTAAGGTATACACTGTGGGTAGGTTTTAGATAGATAGGTACTTTATTGATCCCCCGGGGGGGAAATTTCATTGTCAAGCAGCTACAACAAAACACAGGGCAGGTGCAAAATGCCACAACGAAAGTACACAAAAGACAGATACACGGTACATGATACATAGAGCGGCAGTATGAAAAAGTATAGAAATACATATAGAACAGGTATAATAAAGAATATATTTACAGGTAGGATATTATAGCTGAGGGCTGGAGTTTTGCAAACATAAAGAATTGTTATTTTGTTATACAATATCTTGTTTCAATTGTAACTATATGTGTTTTGTTGACGTTTGTAGCCTCAACACTGTTATTGAATTAGATTTCTTGAAAATAGTACAACTTTTATCCCCATAGATAGGTCTACTTTTAAGCAAGGACTTTCTTTGATGAACCCCTCAAAAAGGCCACAAAACCACTTCCAGAATGACAACAAAGTATTCTATTCTCTATCTTGTGTTTCTTCCTCAGTTACCGCCTGATAGATGACCCTCCCTTGCACCCTGAGTTCTCTCGCTCCTTGGGCTTCCTGCCCCCCCTCTACACTGACCAGACCAAGGCTGACTACAACCGTTTCCTCGACACCTTCGGTACCCACTACATCCGGAAAGTTAAACTGGGGGGGCGGGTGAAGAGCGTCACCTCACTGCGCGTGTGCAAGGTAAGACTTCTCAAACTCTGCAAATGATATTCTTATTATTATTTATAGTGGTATGCCCATTTGTTGTGTACAACTTATTGAAGATGCAGTGTCCATATATTTAGGTCAATTATTTATATATATAACAATTTTGGGGACCTGTTTTATTTACATTTTATGACATCATACTATGTAACAGTCTGCATATGTACCAAGATGTTTTATTGGACCTAAACCTAGGCGGCCCTCAGTGGTTACAATGAGAACGAGGTCAAGGACTGCCTGGAGGCCGAGGCCTCTGCCGCCACCACCAACGTTGTCCATTCAGTCGAAGTCGATACAGAGGCCAAGTTCTGCAAGAGTGACCTCAAAAAACGTAACACCAGTGAAAGCTTCAGCAGTAATTTCAATGAGAGGTTTGATTCTTTTTGATTTCATAGAGTTTTTGGTGGGTTTAAAGAGAATTATAAACACATTTCCAATAAGGTCAGACAAAACATGACTAACGATAAAAAACTTAAACAGGTTCACTGAGGTGGTGGGGGGTCAGACGGAAGGAACGCCCGACCTGCTCTTCTCCAAGAAGGCTGGAAACTCCAAGGCCTTCAGTGATTGGGTAAGAAGCCTGAAGACCATACCTGATGTCATCAACTACTCCCTTCATCCTCTCCACCTATTGGTGAAAAAGTCCAGCAAGAGGGTGGGGCTGAAGAAGGCAGTGGAAGACTACATCCTGAAACACGCCCTGGTCAAGCACTGCTCTGGGAAGTGCAAGGGAGGCTCCAAGTCCAGTACCCATGACTCCTGTCAGTGTGTGTGCCAGGCCAGCAAGGAGATGACCAGCCAATGCTGCCCGCAGGAGAAGGGCCTGGCCCACCTGACCGTCACTGTGAAGAAAGCCATGGACCTTTGGGGGGACACCACCTCCCAGACCGACGGCTTCGTCAAGGTATTATCTCTTTTATTGTAGAATTTGAAGTGACTATGAAGTTTATTTTTAAGTACACTTAAAGCTACAGTCTACGATTTGATTTGATCTCCCTATAACTGAGCTGCATACTAAGTGTCAGGGACCTAGTTTTTCTAATTGTATACTGTAGCTTTCAATAAAGTTTGATTTGGTTTGATTCGTCAAGGTGTCCATAGGCAACGACATCAAGCAGACCAGGATAATCCACAACAATGACAACCCCAAGTGGAACACAGTCTTACAATTTGGGACCGTCAAGCTCTCCCTCGCCAGCGAGCTCAAGTTCGCCGTGTACGATGAAGACAATTGGTCGAAACAACAACTCCTGGGAGAATGCAGAGTCCAGCCCGTCAAAGCTGGGTCTCACGACAATATGTGTCCCATGAATCACGGCAGCCTGTACTACTCCTACAAGGTCGACTGCGCCCCAGGACTTGGGGGCCTCACCTGTGGGGAGTATGTCCCTTCCAGGATGAACTCTGACCTTGCTTACCTCTACACCTCCCGCAACGCCCTGAACATGACCCAGGATCTGATGTCTCACATCCGGATGGGCCGGCCCCTAGGAGACCCCCTGGCCTTCTTGGTGAAGCAGAGGGATAATGGTCACCCTCGTCTCCCTGCACCTCAGTGAGCCGTGATCAAAACATCTATGCACTGTAAAGCTTAGACTGCCTATCTAACCTTACTGCATACCATTTCTAACCTCTTGTTCTGGACCAGAATGCATTTTACTTTGGTAAAAACCACCCAAAGTATATTGTATATATTTCTAAAGGTAATGTTTTATTGCTGAAGAAATTCATCATGCCACCCCATGTCCTCTCCAAATACTATTGCTGCACCATCGACAGCGTCCTGACCGGTTGCATCACGGCTTGGTACAGGAATTTCTCCATCCACGGCCCTCCAGTGGGTGGTGAAGCCGGCCCTAGGAATGTTAACAGTTAACATTGACGTGTGTGTTTTTTCATTAGTCGTTATGAATCCAGTTGTTTCAGATCTGCACATGTGCCTAGGAAGGAGGGGTAGGGCCTAACTATACTGGCCCAATAAGCACATTCCCTAGAGATATCCCTTATTGGGACAGTGGTTAGGGGCATTCATCATTGGCCACTAAAATTTCCCAAGTGATTCCATACCTAGAAACTAGTTTGCCTTCTCCCCCTCTCTCACTGCAGTCTAGAACTAGACAGTTTCTTTGTGCACTACTAGCTCTGTTCCTACACCCAATCTTGCAAATATAGCAGCTTTTCTAACATTTACAGTGCAATTACAACATTAAATTCTCTAAACCCTTAGAATATTGTCAAGAGTGTCTTTTTCAAAGATGTTCAGGAGTTACCAATTCGGTATTTTCTAGATCAAAGGAATGCACCACCATCATTTCATTATACACTCAACATGCGTTTTCTGTCTAGTACAGTTATACAATTACTATATTGTTCAAAACCATTACATTCACTTCAACAGGCAAGTTACAAAACTATATTGCGGTATTCAGTGTATTTTTGCACTTTACTGACCTGTAACACAGGATAAATGATGAAACAGGAGAACGTTGCTACTCTTTCAAAGGTTATCTCAATTATGAGAACACATAGGTGCAGGGTTGCATTTTGTCCCAGTGCGAAGCGAACACGTCTCACTGCCCCCTACTGGCCAACAGTAGTATCAATTCATCGCAATGGCGAGACTGACATTTCAGTAAAAGCATTCTTCCCAATATAAAGAAACAATACATAAACACAAATGTGACCATACATTTTGTGTACGTCACATAGACAACCTAGTCGCTCTACTGGTTAGCATACAGTAACAGTCAAAAGTTTGGACACACCTACTCATTCAAGGGGTTTTCTTTATTTTTACCATTTTCTACATTGTAAAATAATAGTGGACATCAAAACTATGAAATAACACATGGAATCATATAGTAACCAAAAAAGTGTTAAATATTTGAAATTCTTCAAAGTTGCCACCCTTTGCCTTGATGACAGTTTTGCACACTCTTGGCATTCTCTCAACCGGCTTCACGAGGAATGCTTTTCCAACAGTCTTGAAGGAGTACCCACTTATGCTGTGCACTTGTTGGCTGCTTTTCCTTCACTCTGCGGTCCAACTTATCCCAAACCATCTCAATTGGGTTGAGGTCAGGTGATTGTGGAGGCCAGATTGATGATGAAAAAAATACGATCTAATACATTTTAGAATAAGGCTGTAACGTAACCAAATGTGGAAAAAGTCAAGGAGTCTGAATACTTTCCGAATGCACTGTAACAACTGCTGTACACCCCTTTTCTATTCATATACTGACAATAATGTCTATACACACCATCCTATATACAGTGGGGACACACTGCCGATTTTGCAGGTTT